>CM038215.1:296307573-296552371 GCA_021442155.1 Cymbidium sinense
GAAGAATATGAATGGATTTGGGATTTGATTTTGAATTGATTTGATTGTTTAATTTATATTTCATTTATATATGTGAATATAAATGAGAATATAAATGGATCATGAGAAAATTTCAAGGATTTGAAGTGGTTTGATCATGATTTAGGCTAAGTCCATTAATAAGGGAATTTAAAGGACTTAGGAAAATTTCAGAGTTTGAAGCTTGAATTTTTGAGTTTAGTTTGATTGATTTATATTTATATTTCATTTATATATATGAATATAAATGAGGATATAAATGAATTATGAGAAAATCCCATGAATTTGAATTGATTTGATCTTGATTTTGGATAAGTCCTTTAAGGAAAATTTAAAGGACTTTGGAAAATTTCATGAATTGATTTGGAATTTTGAGTTTAGTTTGATTGGTTTGAATTTATATTTCATTTGTATATGTGAATATAAATGATAATATAGATGAAATGTGAGAAAATCTCAAGGATTTGATTTGGTTTAGATCATGATTTAGGCTAAGTCTTTTAATGGAAAATTAAGGGACTTAGGAAATTTTTAAGTTTGGAATTTGAATTTTGATTTTAGTTTGATTGATTTGAGTTTATATTTCATTTATATATGTAAATATAAATGAGAATATAAAACATTTATGAGAAAATATCATGAGTTTGAATTGATTTGATCATTGTTTAGGCTAAGTCTATTAAAAGGAATATTTAAAGGACTTAGGAAATTTCATGAATTGATTTTGAATTTTGACTTTAGTTTGATTGGTTTGAATTTATATTTCATTTATATATAGGAGTATAAATGAGAATATAAATGAATCATGAGAAAATCTCAAGGATTTGATTTGGTTTAGATCATGATTTAGGCTAAGTCCTTTAAAGACAAATTAAGGACTTAGGAAAGATTTGGACTTAGGAATTTCATTCATGGGTTTCAATCATAGATTTCAATCACATGGAGTTTATTTGAGTTTGGAGAAAATAAAATAAGATTGATTTGGAGTTTGACTCAAAGGAAGGAAAGTGAGGAATGGTTTCGAGCTAAGGGTAGGCAAATTTTCCTAACACCCCTAAGGCATGACCTATTCCTATGGCTAACTCTACTAAGTCTCTAGGGCTAGGTTGAGTGTCCACCTAATCACTAGATGTGTCTTAAGACTAATAAGCTCTTAAATTCTAAGAGAAGTCCTATGTATAAGATCGAGGGGTTGAGAGCTCATTCTAAAAGAAAGGTCAACAACACTCTAGAGTGTACTCCTTTTTTTAAAAATTTAAATGGTGGGGGACTTACAATTATGGATCTAAATGATTTTTTATGCTGTAAGCAGTGCTTTTTAAGAGGATTTGAGCTATTTTCTATCTGTTTTTTAGGAGTACAATCTATACACTCTAGAGTGTACTCCTTTTTTGATTTTAAAGGATGTGGGTCCTCCCAGTTATGGATCTAACTGATATTAAAAGCTATTTTGGGTACTTTATAACATGATTTGAGTCATTTCTGTCCAATTTTCCAGGAGTACAATCTATACACTCTAGAGTGTACTCATTTTTTTAAAAATTTAAATGGCAGGGGACTTCCAATTATGGATCTAAATGATATTATATGTTGTAAGGAGTGCTTTCTAACAGGATTTGAGCTATTTTCTACCTATTTTTCATGAGTACAATCTGTACACTCTAGAGTGTACTCTCTTTTTTCATATATAAAGCATTGTGTACTTCAAAATTATGGATCTAGATGACATTATAAACTATTTTGAGTGCTTTTCAAAAGGATTTCAGTAGTTTTTCTACAGTTTTCTAGGAGTACAATTATGTTCACTTTTCATTTGAACCTTTGAATGTCTATCTAACGAATAACTTTAAGATGCAGGACATCCACCTTCAGAGCAGTGTGTGATTCCATTTTAGAACACTTTAGTGAGAAAGTTGTTGAAATTTTAAGAAGGCTTCATATTCATCATTTCATTAGAATGTCTCATATTCAACAAGATCATGCTGCTATAACTATGATAATGTCCTGCTGGAATATTGAAAAGTAGGCTTTCTATGTTGGTGGCCACTTCCTTCATTTCATAATTGATGAAGGTGCTTTAATCATAGGGATGCCAAATAGAGGGGAGAAGGTCACAAGGCAGAAATCCCCATTATCAAAGTCAAATTTAGTATATGTTAAAATTAAAATTGACAATGTCAATTATCCATTGAGCTCAGTATAATTTGTGAAGTTGTATATAAAGTTTTTGATTATAAAAATATATTTTTAATATATCATAATTATAGAGTGCCTTCAGACCTGATCTCTTATGCTAATAATATAGATAAATTTTCTAATTACAACTTGCTAGAAGCCATATGGAGGCTTCTGCTATCACATTTGATGTGACTACCACAAAAAATTTGATATAGAAGGCCCCGGGATATGGGTGGCTTTGTGTCCTCTTTTGATGGTATGTGTTACATTTTTATTTATACTTTGTTATACATTCAAGCTAACATACTTAGCTCTTTAATGCAAATTTGGTTTTTGGAGCACACAAGAGTGATAAGCCCCACCATTCCTTCTACAAAGCCCCGTATGTTACGGTAACCAAAAATAAAGTTCTGAATCGTTACTAGTTTGCAAGGAGACCAGTGATGATAATTAGACTTATTTTATTTACATCAAAATTGATTTATTTGTATTCAAAATTCTTAAGCTTTCTTATTTGTGTAACATAGGTCTTCCAATCATTTGAAGACATAACAGATGAGGAGACCTAGCTCATGCAAAGCAGGTCATCTATCTCCCATAGTGATCCATAGAGGAATCCAAGCCCAACTCCAAGGACTGAAACCCCCAGTGGATCTCCTTACATCTCTCCTCGATATTCTCCTCATTCATATGCATCTAGCCCTCCATCTGCTACTACCCCTCTAGATAGTGCTGAGAAGGATGAGACACTTTCTTTAATTAAGGCCCTGGAGGATAGATTGGCATATTTTGATGCTACAATGATTAAGGGAGTAGATGATATTGATGTCAGGCTTATTGTCATTGAAGCGAGAGTTGGTGGACAGAAAAGTCCAATCATGGAAGAAGTTACTAATGCGGCTAGCACTCGAGTAGTAATTGAGGGCACGCATCCAGAAGTGCCTAAAACATGCCTTAATGAAGGATGAGCAATAGATTGAATACAAAGGCCCCACATCAAAAACTAATATTGCTCGGCCTTCAATGGGTAGTATAGCTCGTGCTGTCAAGGCGAGATAGGTCGGAAAGAGAAAAATGGTCTCATCCCCATTCACATGGGAGTATAGAAAGAAGCAAAGCATAACAAAGCTTGCTATAGTTGTCACACCAGAGGTAGGAAGTGTAGAGAAGGTAGTTTCTTGTACATTATACCACTTTAATTTATTAAGGTTGGTTTCAGTAAATTTTTTTTTTTGTAGGTGAAGGTAAAGGAAGTTCCTGCAACAACGGAGCAACCTACAAATGCTATAATAGTGATTGAGGAACTAAAGGATACGGTATTATTCATTTTAGAAGCTTCTGCTTTAAATCATAATTAATACAACTCCTAAAAAAGTGATTTCTTATAGCCAGCTGAGGCACAAAAGACTATTGAATTTTCATCAAGAGATGTTATACCCAAGCCAATCCTGGAGTTCATTGACACATCTTGTGCCTAATTTAAGGACAAGTATGATAATGCTTAATATATTTAATTAAATTTCAATAAAATCATCCTTTAATTCAAACTTCTTACATGCCCATGTTGCTCACATGCAGGAGTGATAATGTTATCTCGCTCAGAAATATTATTATTAGTAGAGGCCAAATTGATGAATTACTGACAGATCAATATTTGTCTGATGCACATGTTGATGCCTTCATCTATCTACTGGCTGATAAGAATAAGATTTGTTTTAGGTTATATATCTCATATCTGTATATATCATGTCAACACTGGGTGAGTTGATGCAAGGTGTATTGGGTTATAAGATGCCTTCAAAATATTTTTAAGTTTTAGACTAGTTAATTTTACTTTTCTTTGTATTCTTTCAGAGTTATGCCAAATTTGGCTATGATAAAGAAAGAAAAATGTTTATACAACATATTAATGGAGACAGTGTTTCAAGGGCTGATCTAATCTTAATTCCAATTATCAATAATCAGCATTGGACACTACTGTGGTGTTTATTTTTAGATGTGTGTATAGGGGGACACCATGCAGATCGTAGAGGGTACTTATTAAAGTGATCAGGTATGAATGAGAAACTATCTCGAAAGATAGAGATATCACCATTCAATGGACCTAATCACTTAATAAGGACTCCTAAGGCATGATGGGTATTCGAATGTACCAGAGATTTTTTTCTCCTAAGAAATTCACCTTCCTTAGGAATACTCTCGATTAAAGCAGGAAATTATTATCTCTAAAGATTTCAAGGGTAGACAATCAATAAATTGCTCATATTTTGAAAAATAATCGGGATAGGTCAAGTAGAGAGACTTGTTTTAGAATCTAAAGGAGATGAGAAGGGAATGCTCATAATACTATGAAGCCTAGTGAGCATTCCAATTTATCCTATAGTTGGGCTTTATAATTTTTGAAAGTGAAAAGATTCAGTTGTTAGAGTTGAATTTTATTAGATTGCTAGGACTTATAATCCACCAACACAAGGTTATGAAAATGCCTAAGAGGTGAAGATTTATGCTTTTAGCCCGAAGAAAACACCTACCTTGGATCCTAAATCTAAGGAGCTTTAGTGATAGCCAAAGAACGACCTAAATCTAAGTGACAGGTGGGCATAAGGTTTATCTCTACAAGAGAGGATAAACCGCCCGACTGCTGCACTTACGATCACTTGGAGTGGCAGCTAACTAAGTCCTCCTATGATTTTAAAACCATGTGGTCTGATCATATGAAATTATAAGATAGTTGGGCTATTATTTATTTAGGAAGAGACTAAAGTCCTTAAACTCACTCCCTACAAGACTAGAGCATGAGTGGTGTGAGCAATGACTTAATCTAATACAAAATCTTTTCAAATTTTATTTCAATTTTGACACTTCATTTTGACAAAAGCTTTATGATTTCTTATGCCTAAATGCATGATGAAATAAGATTGTTGGCTAAATCAATGAGAAAAAGGTGTTTTCCACCACAAGAGATGCCCTCATAGGTCAAGCATTTCCCTATCGTGCAAATATGGAAATCCCCTTATTTCAAGAATGGAATAATATGATATGCATGTTGTGAAGCATTCAACCATTTAGCTAAGGGGTTGCTAAATCTTTCAATTATCTTGATTTACATCCTAGTCTTTATGATGAGGTTTGAATTATTTAAAACTTTAATTATGAGTTGTAGTTGGGTAGAAGATTTATTATTTCATCTTAAGAGCCTAATTGCATCCAAGCCACACATTAATGCATCAATCATGAGAAACTATGAAAAACATATTATTTAAGGCACAAGCTAAATGTAACATCAAACAATTTTATAGCTACCATAAAAGAATAATAGGTGTGTATTGATAGAACAACAAACATAAAAGATGGGGTAGCTCTACCCTTATATTATTACCCAAAATCTAAAAGAATGATTACAATTTATAAATGAATAAGTGTTATGGGAGTCTTCTTTTCTTCATGCTTCATATCTTCATGTCTCATTTCTTCATTTGATTTGATAGGCTTCAAGGCATCACATGGTACCCTAGGATAAAGCCTTCTAGCCAATGCTCATCTTAATCCCTCATAACACTAATCCTAATTTCTAATGCAAATTGCATTAAAAATAGGAAAGAAAAATCAAACTACACCTATAAAACAAGTGTTAGCTAAACATACATACAACCCAAACAGTTATATTTATAATTTGGACTTAGCACCCTGCCCATGGGTAACTAAGCCCACTTGTCCTAACTTGGATTATGCTTAGGGGTTTAAGCAAACTGCAAGCAAAATATTTATATTTATTTTGAGCACCTCTTAAGCATAATCCCCTACAAAAAATATAATTAGGTTAATATCAGTCTAACATCTAATCTACAAAACATACACCCCAACATCCAATCTAAAATAACACATCACAAAACAAAATATGCATAATACCAAGCACTGCCCAAACATAAAGCTAGAAGTGGTGACTTAATTCTAATGTGGGTGGTAAGGCTTGTCGTGTGTCTTCTAGGCATTAGAATTGTAGTTTTCTAAGTGTGGAAAGAGTTTAATTTATCATGAAGGGTTGATTTCACTTTAAGATATTTATTTGATTTGAGAATTTTAATTTGTGTTTTCTTTTATTTCATATGATTACACTTAGCAACTAAGTGCTATAAAGAGAAGAAAGAGGATTTCCCTCTTTCATCCCTACCTTAAGACACTTTATAAAGTACATTAGTCCGATTTAGTTCTCTTTAGTGAATGGCTTATTACACATTTTAATTAATTCCTAAGTTTAGGTTCATTTAAATAACTTCATTCAATATGAAAGACATCTTAAGATTAATTTTATTGAATTACTATCACATGATATATGTTAAATCATTCATTTCCATCACACATACACATTTGAAGTATATATCTTTCATTTGATTGAATTATTTTATCATATTGATTTAAAGCTCTATCCAAATTCTTATATAAAAATAAATAAGGATGAACTTAAATAGGTACATGCCATTGTTAATTACGGAAGTGAGGTAATCAAATGACCTCCGTGGGGATACTTAAAGCCTCATATTCCCGGGATATCCAGACTATATACCCATTTGCATTCAAACATATGTAAATTTATATACATGAACATGGAGAGAAAGTCATATGGCTAATTAGTTCAATAACTTAGTCATTCATGAATGCATGGATTTTCATTCATGAATGCATGTATTTTGATAAAATAAAGGGGGTTTCAATTCCATAATTAAATATACACACACATGTATAAAAGACATAAGTTAGTACATGCCATTATTAACCTGGAAAGTGAGGTAATCAAATAACCTCCTTTGGGTTAACTAAAGACACATATTCCCGGGATGTCTAGACTAAACACTTACTTTTCTCAAATATATATGGATGTATACATAACTTAAGGAAGGGAAATCATGCAAAAATAATATTTTAATTTGATTGAAGTATTTACATATGTTAAATAAATTTATGTCCAATTTCTAATGTAGAAATACATGTAAATGAAATCAAATAATGCGTCACGTTAACTGGGAAGTGAGGTAATCAAATGACCTCCTTGGGGCTACTTAAAGCCTCGTATTCCTGGGATGCCCGGACTATATACTTATTAACATTCAAATACATGTAAAACTACACTTGAATTAAAGGAAATAAAGCTTTACTTCACATACTTAAGCTATAAACACATGCATCTCTTATGTATTTTTAACTAGCATCACCACATATATTATTATTCATTTATGAGCTTTTTGAAAAATACATTTGGACTTAATAGCCACACATATATTAAATTAAATCAACACATGCAAGATTAACATAAAGGAAAACCTCATTTGATTTAATTAATTTTGAAAAGAGATGGATGCATGGATCAAATGACATGCAATATTTAACATGGTTGGAAAGGAATAAGTGAACATAAACACATGATTTTATTCAATCAAATTAATGCCTATGGATGATCATATCAAATAAAATCATTTAAAGTAAACTAAAGCTTGTTAATGCCATTTTCAATTTCATATTTAATTTTAGTTAAGGAAAGTAAGAAGGAGGTTTGCTAATCCTAATCCCATCCCCATACTTGTAAGTTAATTTTGTTTAATGAAATGTGATTAAGTTGGTTTTATGAGTTAATTAAGTCATGATATGAATCAAGTCCATTAATTAACCCTTATTGATGTTACCTTAACATAATTATCCAAATAATTATGAGCTAACATGATATGCAAATGAATTGAAAACTAAATTGGCAATGGTCCTAGAAAATGAAAGGGCCTAATGCAATTAGCTCATTATTATTGGTTAATTAGATTAGAACTTGATTAATTACTTTTATGATTTTCTCACACATATGGGTAAGTCATAATTTCATTAATTTTCTTTAGCTTATTAAACACCTAAAGATCTACCCATGAATTAATTAATTAGGATCTGCTATTTTTTATATTTTGTTTAAACTAATTAAATAATTAATTAATCAATTAATCCCTAATTAGTTTTTTCTAAAAAGTGAAGGAAACATAGGGAAGAGATTCGGAAAGAGGCCCTAATTCAATTCCATAATTTTTCTTACTGCTGAACAGTGATAAATGATCTAATTGATTAATTAATTAACTATTTATGTGCTTAAGTAACCCTTAATTAAGTTAAGAAGATAATTAGGGCTTAATCAATTAATTTCTCTAATTAATTAACCAATAAATCCCAAGAAAATTTAGGGAGGTAGAGGTCATCCCCTCAAATGATCTCAAGAAGTTTGAGGTTAATTAATTAATTAATTAAGAAATAATTAGAGTAATTAATTTTTCAATTAAACCCTAATTAAGCTCTGATTACTATTCAAAACAAATTAAGGATGATTTTAATGGACTCCTCTCTAAAATATCTTTAAAATGAGCATTTATTTATATATTTTAGATTTTTCTATAATTTGTTATGAATTTATGAAGTTTCCTTAAAATAGATTAATTAATTAAACCTAATCTATTTTAATGCATGCGATGTGGTGCACTTTCCATGTGATGCCATGAGATTGGTTATTTAAGTTGTCACATCCGCAGTTGAGTCAGCTGACGGCGTGACGCGCTTTCTCGTGCACCGTCCAATCTAAGATCGAACAACCACGATTAAACTAATGATTAATAGAGGATAAAATTGATCGGATCTAATGGATATAATCATGATCATCCATTTTGATCATGTGAATTGGATGGTGTGAGATCTATCATCACGTGAATGAGGGAGAACGGCGTTCGTCTGCCATTGTTTGCATGATTCGAGCTCACCTAAGCTCGGATTAACTCTAAATGGAACTAGAACACCATCGTACGAAGGATCTAGGAGGATCCAATGGCTAAGATCGGCTCACATGCACATTCCCTTCACAAAGGTCCAAAAAATGAGAAAACTCAATTTTAATGGCGTTACCTCATAGGAGCTAAGACCGGCTACGCTTGAGGAAGCTTATGCTGAGATGAAGCCACGGTGAGAATTGGATCAATTCCATGTGGATCGCTCAGAATACCAACTCCTATGCATTAGATGCTTGGCTTTGATTAAACTCCAACCTCTGATGATCGTAGAGCTTTGAGAAGGATTCATTTGGCTTGAACAAGGTGCGGGGATGGTGTGTGCAAGAGGAATTTGAATTTTTTGTGGTTTGAGGAAGTTGGGTTCGAATGATGAGTGTCATGTTTCAACTTCACTCGGGAATGAAAAATTCCAATGAGGGAGGACTTGGAAACACTCTAGAGCTCATAGGGGAATTCAAAATATGTCTAGGAAGCTCAAACAAGTTGAATGGTGTCTTTTCCCATGCGAATTGAAGGGGTGTATCTCTCAATTCACTATGATAGAAAAATAGATTGAACTCCTATTTTTCGGCCAGCTAACCGCCACCAGGGCGCCGGAGTTGTTTCCATCAAGTCCACATGACTCGATTGGGTTGGTGGAAGACTTGCCAGGTGACTTAAGGCTAGATTTAGGCTGATTGCATACCTTGGATCCTTACCCCTTTGAGGGCCGACCTAGCCCATATGGGTTGGGCTAGGTGGGTAGATCGCACCATTTAGAGTGAGAGAGGGCCAAGTAGAAAGGGGAGGGACTTTGCTATTTTGGGCAAAATCCCATGTGGGGTGGCATTTCCAAGGGAGATCTCATTGGATTTGGCTCCAATTAGGTTTGGGATAATTTTGGGCAGACCCAAGATGGGTTTGCATCAAGATTAGTCGTTCCAAGTGGTCAAGACTTGGTTCCAATGGATTTGGCTCAATTTGACCCTTATAGGTCAAATTGAAGGTTAGTTGACCAATTGGGTCAAACCAAAGCTTGGGTTAGGTTCAAATGATGATTTGAAGTGTTTTGGTTCAAGTGGTTTCAATCAATTTGGCCTAGGTTTGATTTTGGCTCCTTTAGATTCATATAGGTCAAGTAGGTCAACCAATTTGACCAAATTGATCAAATTGACTTGGGTTAGATGTTGGTTAAAGTTCAATTGATTAATTGAAGATGATTGTAGGCTTTGTTTTAGATTGATTTGGGTTTAATTTGGATTTAGGCCAAATTGACCCTTCAAGTTAATTCGCTAAGTTGGTCAATTGGGTCTAATTGGTCAAACTGCTCTATGGCTTTGGTCAAGTTTTGGAATGAACTTGAGCCATTGGTTGTAATTAATTTGGGTTGGATCATGATTTGACCTATTTTGGCCTTTTAGGTTAACTTGGGTCAACTTAGATCAAATGACCAATTAGGTTTAATTTGGCTCCGATGGTGATGGTCAAGTCATGTTCAATCATTGATCATAGGTTGGTGTGAATCAATGGTTTCAATTAATTTGGTGTTGGATGAGTTTTGGCTAGTTTGGGTTCATGTGGGCTGGGTTGACTTGGTCAAATGGCTAAGTTGACTTGATTTGACCTAATTTAAGGCAATCATCCTATCAACAATGATCATGGTATGAGGTTTTGGTTGGTTTGGTTCAATCCAATTTAGGTTGGATTAGGACTTGGCTCAAAAGATCCTTTAGGTCACTTTGGGTCAAGTGAACCTAAATGGGTCAATTGGCTTGATTTTGGTTTGAATAAGATTTAGTTGAATTTATATATGAGTTTAGGATTGAAATATAAATTCAACTATAATCAATTTGGGCTATGATGGGTTTTGGTTTATTTGGGATTTTCAAGTCAAAAGGGCTATGTTGGGCTTGACTTGGGTTGGCTTCAATTTATCTTGATGATTGTAGGTTTCATTTATATTTGGATAAGTGATTGAAGGAATGATTTATTCAAGAGAAGATCCATTGATTTTGGCTTAATTTAGATAAGATTTGGCTAAGTCCAAGAAGTAGTTAAAGGGTCTTGATTGGGATTTGATTTTATTTTGGGTTTAGTTTTGGCCTTTTGAATGTATATTTCATTTATATTTGGGGAGATAATTGAAGGTATAATTGATAAATAAGAAAATTAATTGATTTTGAAGTGATTTGAATGCAAATTTGGCCAAACCCATGAAGGTAGCTCAAAGGGAAAAAAGAGAATTTGATTTAGTTTGATTTATTTTTGGCCATGGGAATGTGGGTTTCATTTATATTTATGAAGATAATAGAATATATGATTGATTTATGAGAAAATCAATTGAGTTTGAGTTCATTTGGGTTAAGATTTGGCTAAGCTTATGGAGGTAGGTCCATGTAATTTAAGGAGGGTTTTGACTTGACTTGTTTTAGTTTGATTTAGTTTTGATGATTTGAATGAAGATTAGATTTATATTTGTGAAGATGACTGAATGAATGATTGATTCATGAAGAAATCAGTCAAGTTTGGATTGAATTGGATGGAGATTTGGCTAAATCCATGGAATCCAATCATAAGGCTTAAGAAGGAATTAGAGTTTGAATTTGATTATGGGCTTCAACTATTTAAGTTTAATTTGGTTTTGTATTTGATAAATTGATTGATGGATTAAATTAATATTGGAGAAAATCAATTGAATTTGGCTAGGTTAAGTTCATGGAATTCAATCAAAAGGCTAGGAAAAGTTTTGAGTTTGAATTTGATCTTGGGTTTGACTGTAGATTTTGAAATTTGATTTTGGATTTGAATATTGATTTGGGGTTTGGTTTGAGAAGGAGAACATGGATTGGGTTTAGACCATATAGTAGGTGATTTCTCCTAAGTCTAAGGCATAGCCTAATCCTATGACCAACCCTTCTAAGTCTCTGCAGTTAAGTGTTCACCTAATCACTAGAAGTGTCTTAAGACTAAGGAACCCTTAGTGTTTAAAAGAGACATTGAGAAATCACTCCAAAAGTGAGTTCAACAACTACTAGTGGGGTATCTTAAAAAAGGAAAATGGTTTTTTTATGACGCACTGGTGAGCCTAGTCCATAGGAGTGTAGTTCCGAATATTATAAGAATACTTGTCTTATTCAGGTTTTTCCTAAATCCATTATTTGTAACTACCTTATTGGCTTTATTTTGGTGCATATGTAGATTAAACTACTTGTCAAAGATATTGGCTAGGCTTTCGAGACCAATCTTGAGGAATGACCAGTCAAAGTGATCATAGGTATACCAGTCCAAGAGAATAGCTTCGACTGTGCCATGTTTGCATGCAAATATATGGAGGTCGTGGTTAGCAAGCCTCTAGTGGACTGGGTTGAGCATCAAGATTGGTTAAAGAAGATAAAAAATTTTTAGATCAGAATTTGTTTATGCTAATTTATGTCTAAATATGAAATAACTGAAACATAGAAATTTGGGTGCCTAAGGTATATATGAATTATTGGAACACAAAAGCATTGTGTAGATAATTTCTTTATATATCTTTCTTGTACTTTTCTTTGCAAATATTCATGAATTTTATAAGCTCTTATTTTCCAGGAGTTCTCTCCAATATGATTTGAGTAGTTTTTTTTCTTCAGGTTTTCAGGATTACAATCTATACACTCTATAGTGTACTATTTTTCTCAATTTAAATGGCGGAACTCCTAATTGTGTATCTAAGTGATATTATAAATATCTTTAAGTGATTTCTAAGAAGATTTGAGTAAATTTTTTTCAATTTTCTAGGAGTACAATTTGTACAGTATGGAGTGTACTCCTTTTTTAAAAAAATTTAAATGATGGGGGACTTCCAATTATAGATCTAAATGATATTATAAGCTGTTGTGATTTCTTTTCAAGAGAATTTGATTTTTTTTTCTGCTTTTCAGGGGTACAATTTATATACCCAGGGGTGTACTCATTTTTAAAAAAATTTAATTGATGGGGGATTTCCATTTCTAGATCTAAATGATATTATAAACTATTTTGAGATATTTGCAAGAGGATTTGAGCTATTTTCTTTCTGTTTTCCAGGAGTACAATCTGTACACTCCGGAGTGTACTCTTTTTTTTATAAATTTAAATGATGGGGGACTTTCAATTATGGATCTAAATGATATTATAAGCTTTTTTGGGTGCTTTCTAAGAGGATTTGAGCTGCTTTCTTTCTATTTTTTAAGAGTACAATCTACTGAGTGTACTGTTTTTAAAATTTAAATGATGGAGGGACTTCCAATTCTAGATCTAAATAACATTATAAGCTATTTTGGTAGCTGGAGGATTTGTGTTATATTTTCTATTTTTTAGAGTACAATCTATACACTATGGAACACTCCTTTTTTTAAAAATTTAAATGATGGGGGACTTCCAATTATGGATCTAAATGATATTATAAACTATTTTTGGTGGTTTCCAAGAAGATTTGAGCTATTTTCATTATGTTTCCAGAGTACAATATGTACACTCGATTGTACTCCTTTTAAAATTTAAATGATAGGGGACTTCCAATTCTGGATTTAAATGATATTATAAATTATTTTGAGATATTTTTAAGAGGATTTGAGTTATTTTCTTTCTATTTTCCATGAGTACAATCTGTACACTACGGAGTGTACTCCTTCTTTTTTAAATTTAAATAATGTGGACTTTCAATTCTGGATATAAATGATATTATAAACTATTTTGAGATCTTTCCAAGAGAATTTGAGATGTTTCTTTCTATTTTTGAGGAGTACAATTTGTACACTCTGGAATATACTTCTTTTTAAAATTTAAATGATGGGATACTTCCAATTATGGATCTAAATGATATTATAAGCTATTGTGATTTCTTTCCAAGAGGATTTGAGTTATTTGCTTTCTATTTTTAGTACAATATGTACACTCTAGGGTGTACTCTTTTTTAAAAGATTTAAATGATGGGGGACTTCCAATTCTAGATCTAAATGATATTATAAATTATTTTGTGATATTTCCAAGAAGATTTGAGCTGTTTTCTTTCTATTTTCTAGGAGTACAATCTGTACACTATGGAGTGTACTCATTTTTTAAATTTAAATGATTGGGGACTTCTAATTATGAATCTAAATAATATTATAAGCTATTTTGATTTCTTTCTAAGAGGATTTGAGCTATTTTTTTACTGTTTTTCAAGAGTATAATCTGTACACTCAAGTGTACTCCTTTTAAAATTTAAATGATGGCGGACTTTTAATTCTGAATCTAAATGATATTATAAACTATTTTGAGATCTTTCCAAGAGGATTTAAGCTATTTTTTATATTTTCTAGGAGTACAATTTGTACACTCTGGAGTGTACTCTTTTTTTAAATTTAAATGATGGAGGACTTCCAATTCTGGATTTAATTGATATTATAAGCTATTTTAGGTGCTTTCTAAGAGGATTTGAGTTGTTTTCTTTCTATTTTTCAGGAGTACAATCTCTATACTCTAGAGTGTATTCATTATTTTTAAAATTTAAATGACGAGGGACTTTCAATTATGGATCTAAATAATATTATAAATTATTTGAGTGCTTTCCAAGAGGATTTGAGTTGTTTTCTTTTTTGTTTTCCAGTACAATCTATACATTGAGTGTGTACTCCTTCCCTTTAAATTTAAATGATGGGGACTTCCAATTATAGATCTAAATGATATTATAAACTTTTTTTGAGATCTTTCCAAGAGGATTTAAGCTTTTCTTTCTATTTTTCAAGAGTACAACATGTACACTCATTAGTGTACTACTTCTTTTTAAAATTAAATGATGGGGGATTCCCCAACTATGCCTCTAAATGATATTATATGTTGTTTTGAAGCATTTCAGGAGTAATTGAGATTTTTTACCCTTTTTTTAGGAGTACAATCTGTACACTCTAGAGAGTACTCCCATTTTTTACATGTAAATCATGGTGTACTCCCCAACTATGCCTCTAAATGATATTATATGATGTTTCGAAGCATTTCAGGAGTAATTAAGATTTTTTGGACCTTTTTTCAAGGAGTACAATCTGTACACTCTAGAGTGTACTCCTATTTTTTACATGTAAATCATGATGTACTCCCCAACTATGCCTCTAAATGATATTATATGCTGCTTCGAAGCATTTCAAGAGTACTTGAGATTTTTTTACCCTTTTCCTAAGAGTGCAATCTGTATACTCTAGAGTGTACTCCCATTTTTTACATGTAAATCATGGTGTACTCCCCCACTTTGGCTATAAATGATATTATATGTTGTTTTGAAGCATTTCAGGAGTAGTTGAGCTTTTTTTGGACCCTTTTTCTAGGAGTACAATCTATACACTCTAGAGTGTACTCCCATTTTTTACATGTAAATCATGGTGTACTCCCCAACCATGCCTCTAAATGATATTATATGTTGTTTTGAAATATTTCAGGAGTAATTGAGATTTTTTTGGCCTTTTTCTAGAGTACATGTACACCCTAGGGTGTACTGGATTTTATAGCGAATTTGACCTATTTTAAGGTTTGATATTATTATCGGTGCTTGGATGCATCGATTCTAATGTCATTTGTGGTTGTAAGTTGGTGTACAATTAGTACAATCACGTTCTAGAGTACTTCCTATTATAGCAACAATTTGACATGTTTTAAGATTTTAAATTATTGTTATTATTATTGGAGCTGGAATGCATCCATTATGATGTCATTTGAGGTTGTACATTGCTGTACAATTCCTACACTCTAGAATATACTGCATATTATAGCAGTAATTTGACCTGTTTTGAGTCTAGAAATTAATTGTGAGGATATTACAATTTCAATTTATGCAATTTGTTGGATTTTAGGGCTGCACACAAGCATAGTAAGAAAACATGAATGCATAACTCAAAGTATGATCTAGTAACAATGGAGCTAAATACTTTCAATCAAACTAAACTAAAAAATAAAAAATTAATATGAACATAAAAAATTTGAAAAGTCAACTAAACATAGAAAGTAGCAATAAAAATATTTGAATATTGTTGATCTCACTTTTGGAGTGAGTTCTCAATCTTCTCATCTTAGACTTATGAGTCTTCTAGAGACTAAGACTTCCTTAGTCATAAGATACTTCTAGCAATTAGGCGAACACTTAACATAAGCCTAGAGACTTAGAAGGGTTGACCATAGGATTAGGTTATGCCTTAGGGATTAGGGCAATCCACCTACCCTGCAGCACAAATCCAAATTCCAAGCCAAATGATTCAAGCTCATGATCAAATAATAATAATAATAATCAACCTAAGCTCTATGATTTTATCTTATGGATTTAGCCTTAGAAAAATTTAAATCAATCCAAACTCAAGTGATTTTCTCACATATAAATTTAACACTTCAACCAATCTATGAAGCTTACAATCAAACTCAATCCCAAATCCAATCTTTGAAATCTACAATCATACCAAATCCTACCTAAATCCTTTGAATTACTTTCATGAACTTAGCAAAAATCAAATCCAAATAAATCCAAAATTAATTAATTTTCTCATAATCAATTTATATCATCAATCATCTTCCTAAATATAAATCAAATCTACATTCAAATGATCAAAACTAAATTAAACTAAATCAATTAAATCAAAACCCTTTTCTAATGACCTATCTTTCATGGAATTAGCTAAATTTGCCTCCAAATCAATCCAAAATCAATTGATTTTTTCATGATCAATTTTTATCTTCAATCATCTTCCGAATTATAAATGAAATCTACATTAAAATGATCAAAACTAAATTAAACTAAATCAAATTAAATCAAGATCCAAATCTAAGCCCTATGACCTACTCTCATGAGCTTAACCAAATTTGCATTCAACTCACTTCAAACTTAATTATTTTCTCATGAATCAATCATTTCTTCAATCATCTTCACAAATATAAATAAAATATACATTTAAATTATCAAAACTAAATCAAACTAAATCAAAATCCAAACCTAAGCTATATGACCCAACTCCATGGACTTACCAAATTCCTTAATTCCAAAATCCAAAATCAATTGATTTTCTTGAAGTTATTCTTTCAATTATCATTCTAAATATAAATGAAATATACAATCATTAAGCTAAATCAAAATCAACTCAAGTCAAACCTAGCCTAGCCTTTTGACTTGAGAATTTCAAGTGAACCAAAACTCACTCAAACCCAAATCAATTGCAATTGAATTTATATATCAATCCCAAATCTATATATAAACTCAACTAAATCGAACTCAACCCAAAATCAAGCCAACTAAACCCAATTGGTCCACTTGACCCAAAGTGGCCAATTTAACCTATTTGAGCTAAGTTCCAATCCTACCCAAATTGGATTGAACCAAGCTCATCAAAATCTCCCATCATGATTATTGATCACCCTAGGTTGATCAATTATCATAAATTGGGTCAAACTAAGTCAACTTGGTCCTTTGAGTAAGTCAACTTCTTAACCCATATGAACCAAAACTAACCAAATTACAATCTAAGTCAAATCCCTTGAAACTGATGATTCATTCTAACACAAAATCAATATTTGAATATAACTTGACATTCAATTGAGTCAAATCAAACTCAATTGGCCCTATTGACCTGAGTTGACCCAAATTGACCTAAAAGATGAAATTGGGTCAAATCAAAATATAAACTAAATTGATTGCAACCAATGGCTCAAGTTCATTCCAAATTGACTATTGAACTTGACCAAAGCCTCAATTGAGCCCAATTGACTCACTAGACCCAAAGGACCTATTGAACCCAACTTGACCTAAAGGGTCAAACCATTCTAAAACTCAAAGAAATCCAAATTAAACTCAACCAAAGCCTACAACATACTCCAAATGATCAACCAAAATTAAACCAAGGACCCAAGCCAATTTAGCCAATTGGTCAAACCAAGTCAACTTGGCTCTTTGACCAAGTAAACTTTTTAACCTATATGAACTCAAATGAGCCAAAATTAAATCTAAGCCAAACCAAACTAAACTAATGGACCAATACACTCCAATTGATCATATGACCCAACCTTTGGTTTGACCCAATTTGACCAATTGCCTAACTAATTTGACCAAATTTGACCTAAATAGATCAAATTGAACCAAATCAACTCTAAAAGACATGAAATTTGGCCAAACTTACTTTTGACTCATCTCAAATCTATCCAAATCAAATTCCATGCTAAATGACCATCCCACCCTTGAGTGGTATCATGAGACAAATCACCCATGTTAGTGGTCATTTATATTCCTTGGCCACTTGGCACTCCCATTGGTCCACCTAGGAACCTAGGACACTACCCAAACTGATCCAAAGGAGGTTGGGTCGGCCATGACTCATGGGGAGGTGAAAGCACCTCACCTCCCCCATTGATGCATTTGGAAAGCTCAAGGACACTCATTACCCTCCTTGGCAGCCACCTCCACACCCTCACCCAATCAAATTGAGCCACCTAAGGAGATTCTGCCACTTCTACCCTGGCGGCAATAGCCACAAAGCACCAAATGGATCATGTTCGTTCAATCAAGAATGAGAGGGTACACCCCTCATTTCAACCCAAATCAAGCCGGCAAGCATTTAGTGAGCTCCCTTAAGGTTTTTCGAGTTTCCCAGAGCTTTCCTAGTTATTTCCAAGCTATCCCGTAACCGAAAATCCCAAAACTAAGCTTACCCAAAGCATGGCACTCTCCTATTCAATCCCATTTACCCAAATCACAACCAAAGTGCAATTAACTTTTCACACATCATCCTTGGAGCTAGTCGAGCAAGAACGAATCATCTTTCAAGCTTCCCGATGACCGGAGGGTGGATTTCAATCAATACCGACCTCCCAAGATTTAATTTGTGGCCTTCTGAGCAAACCACCTAAAACTGGAGCTCATGCTAATTAGTAGAGCTTCGTCTTTACTAGACAAAGCTTCCTCAATCGGATTTTCCACCGGTCTTGAGCTCCGGTGAGGTATGCCATTGAAACTGACCTTGGGTGAAAAATTTGTTGGAGCATTTTGAAGAAAACTTGCACGCTATATGATCTTAGCCATTGGATCCCTTTGGACCCTTCGCGCGAAGGTGTAGAATCCATTTGGAGTTGATCCAAGCACGGGTGAGCTCGGATCACGCAAGTAATGGCGGACTCCATCATTCTCCTCGTGTGATGATGATACACACACCATCCATTCCATGATCAAAATGGACGCCGTGATTAGATCGATTTAATTTTATTAAGTGGATTAATCGTCGATTTAGACGGTGCAGAAAGTGTTCGCCATCGCCACAACTAAGATTATTTTAATAACTACCAAGTGGCGCATAAAAGCATGACGCAGTGCACGTAATGCAGGGATTAAGGATTAATTAGGCTTAATTAATGTATTTTAATGGGTGAAATTTATAAAAATTATAACTAATTATAGAAAAATCAGAAAAATATAAATAAATTCTCATTTTAAAGGTATTTCAGAGGAGAATTTGTTAAAAAATGTTCTTAATTAGTTTTAGGGTTTAATTACAAAATTAATTAGCATAATAATTCCTTAATTACTTAAATAATTAACCCCAAACTTTGTGGGTTAATTTAATGGGATTACCTCTTCCTCCCATGATTTTCTTGAGATTTAATTAATTAGGAAAATTGACTAATCAAGCTTTAGTTACTCTCTTAAGTTAATTAATCATTAATTAATCCCATAAAAATAATAAATTAATTAGTTAAGTTAGTAATCATTGTTCAACAGTGAATGAACCCACGGGATAAGTTTAGGGCCTCTTTCCTAATCTATTTCCCTAAGTTCATTTCATTAATTAAATCAATCAAGGATTAACTAATTAATTAATCAAATGGATTAATTAATTAAATTGAAATCATAATCATATCAAATTTTAATTAAGTAAATCTTGGGTAGACCTTTAGGTGTTCAATAACCTAAAGAGGTCTTAATGAAATTATAGTTAGTCCACATGTGTGGAAAAATCATAAAAATACTTAATTAAGTTCCTTAGCTTAATTAACCTTTAATCATAAGCCAATTATATTAAGTCCCTTTCATTTCTTAGGATCATTGCTAATTTAATTTCCAATGCATGTGCATATCATGTTGGCTCATAATTATTTGAGTAATTATGTTAAGGCAATATATGAAATGGTTAATTAATGCATACCACATCTTAATTAACTCATAAAATCAACTTAATTAATTTTCATTAAACCAAATTAATTAATTAATATGGGAATTGCTTAGGATCAACAAACTTCTTCCTCACATCCTTAAATCAAATCAAAACATAAAATTAAAAAAAAATAATACTAAGAAAACTTTGGTTTATTTTAAATAATTTTATTTAATATGATTGTCCTTAGGAACTAGTTTGTTTGAATGAATCGATGCTTACATTTGATTGTTCCCTTTACAATCATGTTAGATATTGTATGTAATTTGAAACCATACATCCATCTTTTCAAAATCAAGTAAATTAAATATTCCATAGAATTGTCATCGGAGACATTTGCCGTTATTTCACCCACTCTATGCAAAAATTCTTCTTCAAAAAATGTGTAAAGCTTTCTTGTGTAAAACATAGCATCTTGCTTCAATATAGGACTAGTTCTAACAACCAAAATAATCACTGACTGGTTACATTTGAAATATTCATTATATTCATTTCATCATCATGTGTCCATAACATTCTCCAATCCCAAAAAATAATCAGTGATATAACTTGTTGGTTTATAGATTCCATGACATACATTATTTGTGAACTAACTACGTTGTGTTGATAAAATACCCATGCAAAATGAATCTTTATTGAATGTGGTAGACAACTTCTAATTCTATATAGTTTCGCCAAGCATGATCCGCAAATTCCGCCAGCATCTTAGACCAAACCTCCAAACTCTTCTTCAATCACATTTACTCATGCATGTATAAAGTTGGCTTTGTATAGTCTTATTATTATTAAAGCAATGTACTTTTGAATGAGATTTCTTAGAAATATATCATTGGCGCAACCTATGGCGAGTATGAGGTCATTCAATTTCAATAGCTCTCGCCATTGCTTGATCTTAATCAGTAAATATTGTTATAGGATGCCTCTCATTCATTAACTGGAGTAATGTTTTGAATAGCCATGTGAATGACTCAATTATTTCTTTGGATAGAAATTCTACTCAAAATAAAATATTTTACAATGATGATTGACTCTAGCAAAAGGTGCACAAACTAAATTATATTTATTGAGTTGATAATTTGTATAAAAAATTATGACATTCCCAAAAGAGTCATAGTCTATCCTTGGCATGCCATCACTCCAAAAAAATTACCAAGCTATCCAACTCATTAATTTGGACATCCCATGCAAACATTCCATATTTCGCTTGCCTTTCCTTGAATAATTGTATTAATGCATTAGTATCATCATTCATAATATTTGCTCTTTATTTTTTTGAATATAATTGAAAGTATCTCTTTTGTAAAGCCAACATTCTTCACTGTCAACTTCCTCACTAAGATAGTTGAATGCATCAGTTGCTTTAATTTTAGTGTTTGTCATTGACTTTAACACAGCCGCCTTCTCTTCACTGATGCCTCTGTAAGATCTTAGAAGATGTTGGTCACTCAGCTTTGCTAATGAATGATTATGATTTTCTATATAATTTTAACCTTCCAATTCTTGTCTAAATCAATAAAAAATTTAATCATGGTTGGACAACCGATCCTAGTATCTATTTTCTGAAATTTCACTGAGCAGTTTAGATTGACACATTTTTTTAAACCTGCTTTTGTACATAAAAAATTCTTTGATTTTAAATTCTTCAAGTTCGAACAATAACTAGCATGATTCTTCTGAACACTAAATCCAGTTTGATTTGCATAATCACAATATAGTTCATATGACTCATTTTCATTGTGAACAATGGTGCCAAAGAATTTGCCTACAATTGGTTCATGAGACATAACAACTTCACCATTGCATCGATGTTTTGGCTCATTCACCTGTACACACACACACACACACACATTATGAAAATGTATATAACATGTACAACTTTGTACTCAAATCCTCTTGGAAAGTATTCAAAATAGTTTATAATATCATATAAATCCATAATTGGGGAGTACACAATACTTTATATATGAAAAAAGGATTATACTCCAGAGTGTTTAGATTGTACCGCACAAACTACTAAAATCCTCTTAGAAAGCACTCAAAATAGTTTCTAATATCATCTAGATCTATAATTGGTAGGTACACAATGCTTTATATATGAAAAAGGAGTATACTCTAAAGTGTAGATAATATCATCTTGGTCCATAATTAGGTACATTTGATGTTTTATATATATAAAAAAGAGTACTCTCTAGAATGTAATAGATTATACTCGAAAACTGCGTAAAACTACTCAAATCCTCTTGGAAAGTACTCAAAATAGTTTATAATATCATATGGATTCATTATTGGGGAAAATACTTTATATATAAAAAAAAGAGTACACTCTAGAGTGTCTGATTATACTCTTGAAAAGCTGCGCAAAATTACTCAAATCCTTTTGGAAAGCACTCAAAATAGTTTATAATATCATCTTGATCCATAATTGGGAGTACTCAATGATATATGAAAAAAAGTACACTCTAGAGTATACATATTGTACTCTTGAAAAATTGCAACCAAACTACTCAAATCCTTTTGGAAAGCACTCAAAATAATTTATAATATCATATAGATTTATAATTGGTAGCTGCACAATGCTTTATATATGAAAAAAAAAAAGACACTCTAGAGTGTACAGATTGTACTCTTAAAAAATTACAACCAACTACTCAAAAATTCTTGGAAAGTACTCAAAATAGTTTATAATATCATCTAGATTCATAATTGGAAAGTACACAATACTTTTTTATGAAAAAGAAGGAATACACTCCATAGTGTACAGATTATACTCCTGAAAAACTATAGCCAAACTACTCAAATCCTCTTAAAAGCACTCAAAATAGTTTATAATATCATCTATGTCCATAATTGGTAACAATGCTTTATATATGAAAAAGCACACTCGAGAGTGCAAATTACTTCTAAAAAACTTGAGCAAAACTACTCAAATCTTTTTGTGAAGCATTCAAAACAGTTTATAATATCATCTGTATACTTAATTGGGGAGTACACAATGCTTTATATATGAAAAAAAAAGTAGTACACTCTATAGTGTACATATTGTACTTCTAGAAAACTGCAGCAAAATTACTCAAATCATCTTGAAAAGCACTCAAAATAGTTTATAATATCATCTGGATTATAATTGGGGAGTTCACAATGCTCTATATATGAAAAACGGAGTACACTCTAGAGAGTACAGATTGTACTCCTGAAAAACTGCAACAAAACTACTTAAATCCTCTCGAAAATCACTCAAAATAGTTTATAATATCATCTAACTCCATAATTGGGGAGTACACAATGCTTTATATATGAAAAAAAAAGGAGTACACTCGAGAGTATATAGATTGTACTCTTGGAAAATAGAAAGAAAATAGCTCAAATCATCTTAAAAAGCCTCAAAACAATTTATAATATCATCTAGCTCCATAATTGGGAGGCACACAATGTCATATATATATATAAAAAAGGAGTAAACTCCAGAATGTACAGGTTGTACCCCTGGAGAACAGAAAGAAAATAACTCAAATCTTTTTGGAAAGCACTCAAAACAGTTTATAATATCATATAGATCCATACTTGGGAGGTACACAATATTTTATATATGAAAAAAAGCAGTACACTCTAGTGTAGATCTTCTTGAAAAACTATAACAAAATTATTCAAATCCTTTTGTAAAGCACTCAAAACAATGTAGGAATTTTATATTTCAAAAAGGATTTCAAAGATGATCACTAAGCATTATTTCAAAATAATTATATATATACAACTGTGTAGAAAATTTATCGATGTATTCATATTTTTGACATCATCCGTTAAATTAATTTTCATAAGAAATCTAACACTTTGTTGCTCGTTTCCCATCTTTATTATTTTTTTCTCAATCAAAACGAGAGATTTTTAATTCTCTTCTCTAATTGGACTGGAAAAATTTAACTATGTTTATTTTTATTTAAATGTCCTAAATCTATTTATATATTACTTTTAAATTTTTTTTTACATTCAAACGCAATCTAGTTCCGGGCTCGAAAATGGCGTGCAGCGTAATCCGGTTATTTTAACGGGCCAAGTCGAGCTCGTTAACGTTAGCTGAAAGTTAAAAATTAATATTTTAAATTTTATCACGTGTTCATATTTAATTGACGTCCGGGACTATATTTTCTCGCTTCTAAGCTGTTTCCTCTGCTTGGTCGCCCGCACGAGACGTCCCAGTTTTCGTACTGTCATGGTCGCCTGAGAGGCATAAGAGTTTTAACTTATGAGGAAGGCTAAGAACTAGGAGGGACGAGAAAGCAGACGATATTACGTGCGAAGTTGCACTTAAAGCTACTTTTATTGGACTGGATGTGCAATTTTTCATTGGTAGTCCATAAATTTTATGCATTTATATATTTAATATTTAAATTTTAATATCTATAAAAGTAATATTTTTTCTATGTATAAAAAAAAAATCAGTTTAAAGAATTAATGATGATACTAATTTTAATATAATATTAAAATTAAATATTATTTATATAAATATAAAATTTTAAATATTGGATGTATAAATATCTAAGATTTATGTATTATATATGTAAATGACTTTTGTTATAAATTTTTTTAAAAAAATTTAGTTTTGTTTTAATTTTTTATTTTATAAAAATTAATGTGAGAGACATAAGGCATGAGATATTTGAATATATTTGTGGGATTTCAGAAGAGATTTGCTCGGATAAAGGCTATTGTATGAATTTGATAGTGTGAGTCACTACCCAAGAGGGGTGAAAGGTATATTAAAAATTTTAAAAGTTAAATCTTAAATTTTAAGTTTTAGTAGAAATGTAATTTTGATTTTATAATGAAAATACAATTCTTGCAAATAAAAGTATAGTAAAGTAAAGAGAGACAATAGGCACAATTTTTTTTATGTTTACTAAACCCCAAAACCCTTCGTCACGCAGCCACCCCTGCTAGGAATCCTAAATGTAAAAATAACTTACAAATAGTATTCTCTCTATAACGGGGAGTACAACCCTAATAATATGCTCTCCTACAAGTAGAAACCCAATATAAATTTTACAACACAAAAAAAAATACAAGATAATAAATTTTGATAAAATAAATCTCTCAAATATATCAAGTATCTAATTCAAAAATGATCTCACAACTTATAAATAATCACTTACAACTTACAAATTTTGGCAAGATAAAATGCTCACTTAATATTGATAAGAAATAATAAAATAAATATCTTAAATTAATCTTACTAAGATGCTTATGTTATTACAATTTGTATTAATATAAAATTATTTCAAAATAATTTCTATTAATTTTTTGATAAAATAAATTTCAAGGAATAATTTATTTTATTTTAACAAAAAAGATTCTTTCAATTAGAGCTAATGATCACAAAATACTTAAATAAAATGAGTATATGATAGATCTAAGTAGGTTAGTAAGCTTTTAATTAAAAAGAGAAATCTATCAAATATGAAAATAACTTCAGCATAATAATTTAATTTAAAATACTTAAAATATACTTCTAAAATAGATCTAAGAATAAATGATCTTTCAAAATAAGATTAATGAATAAATATTTCAAGAGGAAGTTAAAATTTCAACAAGTTGAAATAGATCCTACAAACTATCACAAGAGTTTTCACAAAAAAAATGATTGAGAAACTTTGATGTGAAAATAATGTCTAAACACTAATCCACCATAAATTGGAAAGAATAAATAGATGGTGAAAATAGCATGAACAACTAAAAGGATTAAGATCAAGAAAACAAACTCAAGTAATTTGAGAAAGCTTGCTTGAAGATGTTGAAGCTTCCAAAGATTTGATCTTGCAATATTTGGAGAACACTTGGAAGGAAAATCTAAGAAATTTTCTCTTAGATTTGTTGGAGAGATTTTGAATTTTGAATGAGGTATATTTCAGAAGAATGAGGTTATTTATAAAGCGAGAGGTCATTTTGAATTATTTTAAAAAATATATTATTCTAACCTCATGTTATCATGTGATAAATTAATATTCAATAAAAATATAATTTATTTTAAATAAATATTAAATTAAAGCAAAATTCAACTATTCACATGGGAGTCAAAATAATCAAATATGACTCTTAATATATTCAAAGCATATGGCATGCATTCATTATTAAAATCAGCAAATATTTGAAAAGTCATAATAAATTCAATTTTAATCAAACATGGGTCATGTGACCTATCAAATTAAAGGAAAATATCCAAGGAATCCATTGGAGATGAAATCAGATATAAATTCGATTATAAAATGACTTTGGCTAAAATAAAAATTTCATATATTTTTGTTAATTTTGACATGTGACATTTAAATATTATGATATAATTTATATATAATAATACATATGTTAGTTATCATATAACCATCAAATTAAATTAAAATATTTAATTATATTATATAAATAAAATAATTACACCTAATAGTCATTAGCATTTATTATTTTGACAATTCAAATGCTATGTATGAAACATATAATTGAATGTTAATTAGGTAGAGATTTATATAAATTAACCTCATTAAAATAATATGTTAAGTTATGAGCAAATTGATTTATGCCAATGAATAAATGCATATAACATAAAATATTATATTTTGAGCTTCACATTATCCAATTTGATCTATCTTTCATTCTTCTTCTTTGTAATTTTCTCAAACATATTGAGATGTATTGGATATGTAATTAGTAATTGATATATCTTAAACACATAAAAACATTCATTAGAACATCCAAGCATTCATTTGTTATCATCAAAATTAATCGGATTGAACATGAGGCTCATTAAGCCAACAATCTCCCCCTTTTTGATGATGACAAACTAATGTTGGGTATTAATTTTGATGAAGGTGCAAATTTGCCTTTCATCATAGTTTTTAAAAAAAATTCTCTTCTAAAAAAATTTTATGCACAAGAGATGAATAATGTTGCTCCCCCTAAATGTATGCATAAAATAGACTTAATACTAACCAACATTTTACTCTTCTCCCCCTTTTGACAACATCAAAAACGGAGAGCAAGCTACATACAATTTTAAATATTAGGATCTAACATTCCAAGCATGCGTCTTAAAGTACAAAAATGTTCTTCTAGTAAGGGTTTTGTAAAAATATCGCTTATTTGTAAATCGGTATAATGAAATTAATACTAACATCGCCTTTCAAAATTTGATCCCTAATAAAATGATGTCTAATTTCTATATGCTTGGTTGAGTCTTTGGATAGGATTTTTTGGTCAAACTAACTAGTATTGCACCTTGCTAGAATGTGATCTTGCTTAATACCAAAATCTTCTAATTGTTGCTTTAACCAAAGGACTGAACACAACATCTACTATGCACTCGGCGAGTGGATAAAGCTACAGAATTTTGTTTCCTAGATGACCAAGACACAAGTGATGATCCTAAAAAATGACATGTGCATAATATGCTTTTTCTATCTACTTTGCATCCCGCAAAATCGATCGAAAATAACCAAATCACATGATAAATAATTTTTAGGATACCATAAACCTATCCTAGTAATATCAAATACCGAAAGATACGGCTTGCTATTAAATGAGATTCTTTCAGTTGGCACGAAAATGAGCACACAAACAAACATCAAATATAATATCGCTACAGTAGCGAGGTATAAAAGTGAACCTATCATCTATAAAGTTTTTGATCAACATTTTCCCAATTCATCTAAATCCAATTTTATAGGCGCTCATAGGAGTTTTACTAGATTTAAATCTTTTCATGTCAAACCTCTCAAGCAATTCATTTGTGTACTTTGTTTTGAGATGAATGTGCCATTTTCTTGTTGCTTCACTTGAAGACCTAAGAAAAAATTAAGTTCTCCCATCATACTCATTTCAAACTCTTTAAATATCAAAGATGAAAACTTATGGAACAAAGATTCATTTGTACTTCCAAATAATATATCATCTACATACACTTGTTCCACAATCAAATCATCATCTATGCTCTTAAGGAATAAGGTGGTATCTACTCTACCCTTTCTAAATCCATGATCTATCAAAAGTTACTTAACCTATCATACCAAGCAGAGCCGCTTTAAACCATATAAGGTTTTCTTTAATTTATACACATGATTTGCAATCAAGGCTCTCAAATCCGGTGGTTGCTCTACAAATACATCTTGGTCGATAAATCCATTCAAAAATGCACATCCATTTGAAAAAGTTTAAAATCCCTAACAAGCATAAGCAGTAACGGATAGCTTCTAGTCTTGCTACGGTGCAAAAGATTCTTCAAAATCTATACCTTCAACTTGTGTGTACCCTTGTGCTAACTAGCTTTATTTCTAACAATACAACCTGAATCATCTAGCTTATTCCTAAAGACCCATTTTGTTCCAATGACATTTTGATCTTGGGGTCTTGGGACTAATTCCCAAACATCATTTCTTACAAATTGATTCAACTCCTCTTCCATAGAAATAGTCCAAAAATTTTCATTTAATGCTTCTTCAAAGTTTTTAGGTTCAACCTCAGATAAAAATGCTAAATGATCTACAACTTCTCTACTATGTCTTCTAGTCATAACTCCTTTTGAAGGATCTCTTGTATGTATTTAATTAGATAACTTAATTAAAAAAGAGAAAATTAATATGTATGTACCCCCATGTTGATTTATGTCCATGACCTCACATATGGGTAATATTTCAAAATATCCTCATGTAGTGATCCAAATAAAATAATTATTATTTCTAGATATTTTCACATTTAAGACATATTAATTCTCTTCATAGTGATTGGATGATTTCGATCACTAGATCAGGATCATGGCTTACATCTCATTTGTTGTCTTTTATTTTCATTAAGCTCGATTGAATCAATCACATGAGCTCTTTCATGTTATTTTGACAATCTATATGCATCATCATATTTAATTTTGTAAAAGAGTGATGATTAGATGACTTTGATTATTCTAATAGTTTCAAAATACTTTTGCACTACTTCACATCCCCTATTATTTTTATTATGTTCAATAAAATGTATTACAAAAACACAAAGCAATGTATAACATTCTTGAAAAAATAAGGCCAATATAGACAAGTTACACAATTAGTTGGATTGACTATTATTTCTTATGCAATTCCTTTATGATTAGATTGTATTATAGCTATATTAATTAATAGAGCACTTTATTCAGTATAATCTCTATATCTGAGTTGGTCCATAGCAAGTATTACCATTTGGGTTTTGTAAGATGACATTCCTTCACATTGCTATTAGACCAACTTTGTTGATTCATATATTGAATTCATATTTATCATTAATTTATTACAAGTCTACCTAACCTTGCCAACTTTCCATCAAATATCACCAAAATTGATACTCTTTTCACTTCCCAACTAATTTCTTTGACCATCAAACCAATCAAGCTGTCCAAATCCTCAAAAAAATAACAGTATTCAAACCTCTAAAAATAAGATTTACTTCTTAGTTATAGATGATACTGTAATCATGAACATTTTTGTTAATGGTACTATACAATTCAATAATTCATTAATTACTACTTTTATAATATAATACCATTATCTAAATTTAAGTTGCATGAAATAGCTATTGTTGATGAAATTGTCATAAAAAATATCTTTATTAGTTGAACATTATTTATAATTAATCTTATGAATTAAAGAATCTTATAATGGACTGATGGAAACTGAAGTTAGATATATCACTACAATATAGTATTGCAAGTTGCAGGCAATTGATCACATCAAAGTGTTCATAGATGATAAAACACTTAGTGGAGAAGCTAAACAAATGCACTAATTGTTATGACATATGCACAATAAATGACAATTCAATATGATCAACATCTCCAAAAATCAGGATGTAGTATATAGAAGAAGAAAAAAGATTAACAAGTAAAAAGGAGCTAATCCTTTTCACTCATGCATTGCTCTCAATATTTGATTTTTTTTAACATTTTCCCCCACATTGAGAATGTGGGCTATAATGACAATATATATATTTGAATGCCTAAATCATTGGTGCTTAAATGGAGCTTAAACTTAGATAAGGCTTAATGAATCTTAATTCATTTGGATCAAACCAACATAGATTTTGATAGATTTCAACTCTTCAAATAAAATTAGGTGAGGGAGAATACTAAGCACTTATGATTGAAATGGGTTCAAATATCTCACTAAATTAATAGAAGCATTCATACAAAACCTTATATATTTGGCCACTAATCAAAACAAGCTACTTACTACAGCGCATCTTATTTCAATGTTCATTCACACACACACACACATAAAGCAAGCAATCACATATTTAATAATTTCATAATTTATCGGTCGAAGTCCCATTACCAACTTTTCACCAACCGGCGGCCTCGCCGGCATCCCATCGTGCATCGGAGCAGCGTTACCAACATCACGCGGCCTGGCCGGCATCCCTTCGTGCATCGGAACCGCGTTACCAACACCCGGCGCGCGCACCGAATCCACCGTAGCACCATCCGGCCTTGCCGGCGTCCCACCGTACATCGCAGCCGCATTACCAACACCCGGCGGGTGTTGGTAATCCACCGCAGCACCACCCGGCCTCGCCGGCGTCCCACCGTACACCGAAGCCGCATTACCAACACCCGGCGGGCGCACCAAATCCACCGCAGCACCATCCGGCCTCGCCGGCGTCCCACCGTACATCGAAGTCGCACTACCAACACCCGTCGGGTGCACCGAATCCACCGCACCACCGCCCGGCCGCCCACCAATCGGCTGCCCCTGCGCGTTGTAGAACGTGCCGCCGGCACCGCCGTCAGGGATGACAGAATGCGTCGGGACGGGGTTAGTTCCGGCTGCGCGGTGCGCTAGTGTCTCCGCGCGGTGCTCCGCTCTTTCGAGATGATATTCCATCTTCGCCAACTCGTGAGCGATCTCTTTTCTTCGCGCGACTTCGACGCTCTCTTCTTCTTTCTGACTTCACTGCGCTATGAGTCACCTGCATCTTTTCTCCGTTCGATTTCTTTTGCCATTTTTGTGTTTCTTCTAACTTGATTTATATACGGCAGAGGTGAGGAGTTTTGATGACGCGTGGTGTGTTGGGAGGAAGTAGTCCATGGAGAAGGCGCCCAGTGTCCGGTATGGGATATGCGTGGCATCCAGCCAATGCTGGATTTCGAGGTGGCCATGGAGAGCTGGTAAGAGTAATTCTGGGCTACGCATATGAAAGTTAAAAAACTAACAACGAGATTTACAAGGGTGGAGTTACTCATGAGAGAAATAAAAAAAGAGTTTTTTTTTTTAAATTTTCATAAATCATATATTTTATACAATTTATTCAATTTTAAAATCATAATTTTAATTCATATATTTTTAATTATATATTTTACAAGGGTGAGCTCCTTAAATCTCGTTGTCTATAAATCTTTAATAGTATTATAATTTTTAGTAGTATTATAATTTTTAAATATTTTTAAAAGTTAAATAATAATTTTCTCACAGTTATCACTCTCTTAAGTCGGGTTAAAAAATACAGCTAAAATATAATTTTTCAAACTACATCTTCATATTTTTTTTATAATTATAAACTTATCAAAAAGAATATAATCCACAAAACCTATAATAATTAAAAAAAAATCTCATAATAATTCTATAACTTTTATTAAAAGTTAAAAGTATCTTATATGGACTCAAAGTTAGATCTTAATTCTTGTTATGAGCACTAAACTTATTATCATTTTAAGTCTTCCTTTTTTTTTCCCCCAAATATCAACAAAATAAGTGTACAATTAAGTAGACAACTCATCAAACAAAAATTGATAGATGACAGAGAAAATCAAATCATTCGAGAGAAAAAGAGAGTGAATATGCCATCATCATAGGCAAAGAAAGATATATTACATTTTAAGATCATGATTATTGATAAAGATTCTCTAATCAATACACTACAATCACTAAGTAGATCAAAATTTAATGCAACAATGTAATAATAAAATTATAAAATTTTGATCAAGTTTGTTATCATTCTCATTATTTTCTCTTAGCCAATAGTAATAATTTAATTTCTCTCAATCTAAATTGTGGCAACTAACACAAAACATCATTGAGCTTATAAAGTAATCTTAATCAAAATTTATATTTTATAACTAATAGGAGTAGTTAATTATAAGAGCTTATGCCTTTAAGAAACTTAGAATTAGATCATAAAAAATTTTATTGCGGAGAAATTTTTCTATCGAATATTCTATCTAAAATGCATTGTTATTTCTAAAAATATAGCTCAAAATCACTCGAATGTTAGGCAAAATTAGGTGAGAATTTTTGAAGCACATAGGTCAATTTTGGATGAAATTAGCATCACTTGACTTAAATCTTCTGTCTCATATTTGAGGCGTGACATTAAGCCCTTATCAAATTATGATTAATTTGAGCAAAGCTTGAACACATTTGATTTAATGCTACTTTGTATTGATAAATATGCATATCAATACATAATAAAAAATTAGCCCAATTTTTTTTTAAAATAATTATGAGCAAGAGTGTGCATCCGATCAATTTTTTATAAAATCAAATAAATCAAACAAAATAACTCAAAAGAACCGAATTGTTGGAACATAACTACAATTTGATTTATTCAATTAAACCGAATAATACATAAATAAAATAAAATTTTCATTTTTTTACAAACAAATTAATTAAAATATAATCTAATAAAATTTATACATTAATTTTTTTTAAGAAAACAAAATCTATCGATTCATATAAATTACTAAATATTTACAATCAAAATTACATACTTATATTTAATTTCTAAATTATTTTGATTTATTCAATTTAATCAAAATTAATAATAATCAGATCAGTGCAAATGTAAATTTTAATTGATAATAATCCATTAATCTTAAATAAATTTAATAGCAGTAAGACCTATACAAACTCTTTTTTTTTTTTTGCTCTTATGTGAAAATCTAGTGAACGAGGAATGAATTATTTGTCTTTCAACACGAATAAACAAAAAACTTATGATAAAAAATTATATAAAATTTGCAATCATCGTATTATTCAATCATTTGAAGGGCTCTTACATTCATGCTTTAGATTATGGTTTCTTATTTATAGCTTGGTGATCCTAGCCAGACAGTTATCCATGGGCCTTGGGTGGGGCAAGTATCTCACTGGACATTTTGGGTTGACCCGTTCAAGCCTGCATGCAAAATAATAATAATAATAATAATAAATAAAGAGTCATGCAAAAAAAATAAAAAAAAATAAAAACTTAGATTATCATCAATTGCTGAAAAATATTTAGGAAGATTTGCATACATACCACACAATTATTATGCATTTATATATATAACACCTAAAGTTAGATATTTGAATATATATATTCTCTGTACAAGAAAATGTGCATTTCACTTAAAAAAAGAAAGAAAAGGCATAATCATATGTTTAATGTGATATTAAAGATTTAGATGTTAATCATGTAAATATTAAAATTTAGATATTAGATATGAAAATGCATAATATGTATGTTTTTAATGCATTTTGACAGCACGAAGCGATTATAAAACTATTTTTGTAATATGTGATTGATGAAGTTTTTTTTTTCTTGAAAACTAGCATGCTATTGTACATTTCATGCTTGATTATGTCATGATAGATATACAAGAAGGTCTATAAACTAGAAACCAAGAGAAATACTCACTTGTAACCCAAGAGAAAATGATGAAGGAAAACGGAGATCTCTAGCTTGGCAAGGTCATTTCCTGGACAAAGCCTGCTACCAGCACCGAATGGAAGAAAGGTGCATGCTTTTGGTACAACACCCTAGACAAGAAAAAGGCATAAATAAAAAAACTCACTATATGTTATATTTTATGATTAAATCACACATTCAATCACAGGTCAAACAGAACATTAACAAAAATAGTAAAGAAATAAATAAATAACAAATCAGGAAGCTTTTACTGACATGCCATCTAGATGGATTGAACTTCTTCGGATCATTATAAACTTCAGGATCCATGTGGACATTCCTATACCATGTTTGAACTTTCCACCCTTCTGGAATTAAGTATCCTGTAAGATAAGAGAAATTTACATTGTAGTAATCACATACAACTTCAGATAAACCGTCAGTACAGAAACTCCAAGCAAATTTTACCGTTGATGTAAACATTAGCAGTTGCTTGTCTGAAAGACACGAAGGAGATGTTCACAATCCTTAATGTCTCATCAATAATCTTCAAGCAGTGAAAAATCATCTCTTGTTAGGATCTAAAGCATCAATCTATGCAGAATATAGTTCCCCGTAAAAGAAACTGGGGATCACTATTCACTTCAGAAAAATTCGGGTTAGACTAACCATTGAAAGATACTCCATTTTTCGGATATTTTTGAGTTGTAATCCCTTCTGTGTGGGTAGCATATTTAGTCTGATTTCTTCCTGCTCGGCCTAAATACCAATGGCCAAGATAGCATTTCATTTAGTAGCTCATGAATTTTCAAAATGATCAAAGAATGACAGTAGTAAAACATTTCCCAGATATATTTATATTCCATACCTTGGCTTTTTCAAAATATTCATGGTTTTCTTGGAGGAATGTGGTGGCCCACATGATGATATGCCCAGAAGATTCATGACCAGCGTTGAGGTACATGATCAAGGTGTCGATGATTTCGTCATCATCCAGTCTCCTGCCATTTTCATCTTCAACTTCAATTAAGCGGTCCATCATGTCAGTTACCTTCCCAGATCCTCTGGATCTCGAAGCTCTTCTTTCGTTCAGTGTTGTTTGGAGGACTTCCACCAATTTCTTCCGAGCCTACAGTTTAAGTTAATCCAGTACATAAATCGGGATAATAATTTCGTAAAAAGAATCCATCATGAGTGTATTCAGAATACTAATTAAGTATTTGTGGGATCCGAAAATTCAAACTTCTTTCTAAAACAAAGAGTTGTTTAAGTTTTGTGATAATTTGAAGAGATGAATAGTAGATAAGACCTTCAGATTTAGTTCTCATTTGGTGAAAACTTTTATATATCGATTTTGGGTTTCACATAAACACTATAGTTAATTACCCTCCGTCTTGAGAGAAGCACTTTCGATTAAAATTTGTCAATAAATCGTTAAATACAGTATATAATTGCGATGAGTGGAGTTTAGAACTTATGAAATTTATTATTTTAATTAAAACTTTTGTGGGTGGAGCGATGGCCGCCGTCGATCCATGGTTCCGTCATCCCGGTCGTGGTCCGCAGTCGGAGGAGGTAGTCGGCCGACGTAGAAGAATCCTGTCAGACAACGTAGTTCGTCGTCAAGGTGTCCTTGTAGACTCAGGGTGGAGTTGTCAGGGGACAAATATAAGTCGGCCTTAAATTAACGTAGCTTTTTGCCAAATCATTCTACATTTCCATTTCAAAGAAAGTTTAAGAACATCTGTGTGGCCGTGGCAAATAATAGTGGTATATCGCGTGAACCACGTCGGAGTCGGTCGTAGCAATCATTTATGTTGTCTTATATTGCAAAACCAGCGGACGGAAGGGGCACGTCCTTATGCTTTAGGAATATTTGAGTGTGAAGGTAGTTATGTATTTAATTTGACATTGGCTCTTTGTGAGCAAAGTTTTCTTAATTGTCACAGAGACAAACAATGCGGAGGAGTGGATTTATTTTATTTTTATTTTTATTTAGTTTTAATTTAAATAATTAATTTCTTTTTTTTTTTGTTATTTTTCTTTGGAATTTGATCGTTTCATGATTGATTTATATTTGAATATATGATCATTTATCATTGAAATTTTAATTATAATTACCCTTCGATCACAGGGTTAATATCGATTGATAGATTTTGTACTACGATTTTCTTTACAGAGGATCGAGTCAATTCATTATCTCGAAGTATAATCGTAGCCTTGTCGCTCAGTTTGGACATAGAGGATCGGGTTTGGGACTTTTCTTCTTGAAGGTTTGAATTTTAGAAGTATGTCAGTTGATTCATATCTTTGTATTATATGGCAATTAAACTACCGGATATTATTGTAATTTATAATATCAAATTTTTAGATTTTGTTAACGGCGATCAGAAGGCCAAAGCAGGGATGATGTAGCATCGTTCTTGTATTTACTTAATAATTCTTGACATCTATGAATATCATTCTTTGAAAATTGCATAGACATTAAGATGTAATGTTGAAGCGATGTCAAATTTTGATTTTTAGGTTTTAACTACGGGTCCAAGGAAGTATAAGCATCATTCTTTTTTTGTTTATCTAACTTGCGTATTCTATTGTTTGAGCAACACTTTCTGATATCATTCTTTTAAAATATTATGCGGACATTAAATGTCTAGTTGAAATGTTAGTTGTTTGTTTAGATCTTTGATCGATATTTTTGGTTTTGTTACGGGCCGGTCAAAAGACAAAGGGAAAGATAACATCTTATTTGAGCCAAAAAAAAGCCCCTTTTATGTCACAAATCAATGAGGTATAGAACTTTTATAAATTATGTTAGGCTATTTGATGATCAATAGTGATGGACAGAATATGTATAGGATGACCCTTATCTTTGTCGGTCAGTGTATAGAATGGATGACTCGATTGACATTGGCATGTTGTCTTCTTGAGAACGAAGTGAAATTTCGTATCAAATCATATATTTTGATTATCTTCTTAACTTAATTCATGTATTGAGCGTGAAATCTTTAAGTTTGTAAATAATCTGAGTATTAAAGGCATTAGTATTAAAATTTTGCGTCTAAAAAAACCTTTAAAACTTAGATCTGATTAATAAGCATTTATCTTACATTTGTCTTTTAAAATTATCAGAAGCTCGTAAAATTTAAAACTTTGTGAAAAGAATCTTAAGTGCTTCGACAGGCAAGGAATAATCGTGTATATATAAATTTAAGAAAGCGTCTTTGCGGTAATGTAACGATATCAACATATCTTTGTAGGTCTTTGAAAATGTATGATATAAGCGAGCATATGTTGTATCGATGTAGATTTTTCATTAAAATCATTTGTTCTATATCATTTTTTAGAAATGTCGTTTATAATCATAGGTTTGACTTCATCCATAAGTGCCTTGACGTCACTAAAAAAAAGTGGTAAAGGGAAAATCTACTTACTTTTTGAAAATTGAAACACTATGAAGGGATTGAACGATCTTGAGCATTCCTTCTAGATTTAGCATTTATTTCTAGCATTCTACATTTTAAACATTATATGCGTAAATATTATACGAGCAAAATGTCATTATCGATATCATCTGAGTCAATAGCGTTTGTATTTGTTAATATAAGAAAATATCATATATTCATTCATGATTTATGAAGTGGTAAAAGCGATACATAGGAATAGAAATTGAATTTAAATTAGATTATTCTCGCCGATTAGCAGGTGATTAATGGTGATGTGCTCCTCGATTCTCGATGACAACATAATAAAATAACTCTTTAAATCTTGTACTTAATACATCATCATAAGCTAGTATTCGGTTTAAAGCGTAATCTTACGCAATGATATCTCCCGTAATTTTGAAATCTTTGAGTCATGAAGTATCTGCTTAGCATTACCGATTAAATTATGTAAAATTAGAAAATGCCTCCATTTTAATTCACATAATTTACTTTTGCTTGTAAAATAGTTGAACTCCACCACGCATTTAGGGAATGTGAAAAGAAAAGGGATAGAAAGAAATTAAGTCAGAATCCATAAGCATCCCGTCGGCAGCGAAATCCTAAAGCGATGGTCCTCTCAGTCGGTTCCGATTTCCTCGCTCGATCGATTCGAATTTCCTTGCGAAATGCTACGGATGTAACGGTTAAAGCATAGCCGAAGGTGAAATCGGCAGTCAGCGGCGTCGACCGCGAGCGGGTTCCAAGCCAAAGGTATCTGAAGAAGCGCAATTATTGTCGGGAAAGGCAAAGAAGCGGCGTTCGTCGTTCTGTCACGGGGCGTCCGGGTCTGAAGGAAGGAAAGAAGGAAAGCGAACTTCGATGGCGAAATCGTGAAGTGTATGATTATGGAAGAAATGAAATAAGAAACTGCGGAGAGATCAATATACGCGTCGAATACTTTCCGACATTTCTTAGAGTCAATCTTCTGATATAAATTATCATTAGAAATAAATGTGGATTAATTGGATATTACATAATGAATTTAGAATTTGACGCTTAAAACCTTTCTTTACGCTTAAATCAAGAACATAAAGGGTAAATAAATCATTTTTGAAGGCCTATACGATCAAATATAAAGTGATGCCTGAATGAATTTAGAATTTGATTTCGTTAAAACCCTTTCTTTATTAAATCAAGAAATATAAAGCCGATAAATCATTTTAAGGCCCATACGATCAAATATAAAGTGAGCCTAGAATGAATTTAGAATTGACGCTAAAAACTCTTTCTTTAGAAGAATCAAACATAAATAAAATAAATCATTTTAGCCATACGATCAATCACCCATATTTTTGATATGGAAGAGAAGACAAATATATGAAAGATGTCATAGTCATTTAAGAGAAAGTGTTAATTAAAATCTACTCCTTCACACGCAGTTCTGCAAGGGGACAAATACTCATTAAGCAAGATATAAGAAAGAGTTTATTTTCCTTTCGAAGTGATAAGTGAACAGCCACGCACGTCCACGCACGCATGCATATGACAAAACAAAAGTGATTTCTTGCAATTTATGACGGCATCACCACGTCGACGCCATAAGATGATGATAAAGAGAGAGGCTATGAGCTATAAATAAGAGGATTTCCTTTCATAAAATACCTACATTTCCTACTCTCCTTTCTCCTTATACCACAAGTTTAAGTTCTTTCAATCTCAGAAAGAGTTAAGGCCACATATACTCATGAGTTTTCTAACTCAATAATCTGATATCTTCGATATATGTCGTCATACTTAGATTTAATTTATTCCATATTGGTTTTCCAAGTTTCATTACGTCTCACATGACAGAAATCATGAATGACAAGTAGGAGGTATTTATGTTTGAAGATATGCCTAATTCAGATTCCATAACATATCGCTAGATAATCCTAAGGAAGATTATACAATACATATCATAAGAAAATAAATAAAAAAATATGAAATTTAACACATAAAGATTCACATTGAGATAAAGAAAATTTTAAGCCAACATAACAACTTAAGATTTCATCATTTCTTTTCTATCTCCTTTTTTTTTAAAGAAAATTTCTAAGAACCTCCTGGCCATCCCCAAGATAAAGGCTACTTTGTGATTTTATTCCCACCACGCCAAGAAAGGCTGTATGCCAAGAAGATAAAGATAAGAATTTCTACCATGTCAAGAAACAAGAGACTTATAAGAATAAATTTAAAGCCAGATTAGATATATAAACAAGTTGCTTGCATGTATTTAATTAAGAGTAAAATAATCAAAATTTACGACAAATTCTCCTCCCCCACATGCCACGAGAGTCACCACCATGCCAAGAAAGGACATGGGTGTGCGGGAGACACTAAATTTTGATAAGATAAGATTTCTACCAGCCGGAGAACATGGTAGACTTATAAGAATAAATTTAAAACTTGATTTGTGATATAAACAAAAAAAGAAAGCCAGATGATATTCGACAGAGTATAATAATGTTTACAATGTTCTCCTCCCCCACATGCCAAGCTACGAGAATGGCCCCACCACAAAGATGTACGGTATGTCGTGAGACACCACTACCAAAATTTTGATAAGATAATATTTCCTACGTCGGAAAACATAGATTTATATCACAAATTTAAAGCTCGATTCAGATATATAAACAAAAGAAAGTCTGCTGCTATATTTGATTAGAGCATAATAATCAAAATTTACAATGTTCTCCGGCCTCCCCCACATGTGGTTGCTACGAGACTACCGCCACCATGCCAAGAAATGCATGTATGCCATGGTGACACACTACCAAATTTTGATAGATAAGATTTCCTACCATGTGGAACATGAGTACTTATATCACAAATTTCAGATTTACATGAACATTGCTCAGATATATACTTAAACAAACAAAGATTGTTGAGCATTGCATCGGAACCAAAGTAAGTTCGAAAGCAATATGTATATTGGACATTCTAAAAATATATGAAAATCTGAAATTAATCTTAAAATGAATCTCCTTCACATTTTGGCTTTCATAATAACAACTAATCATAAAGGAAGTAACCCTTCCTTTCAATTTTAGATTTCAACATATAGAAAGAATATAATCTCCCATGTGTTCTAGGATATATGTCACATAACACTTCAAATCCCTCCCTTACTTTCAGATTTTAGCATGAAATTGAAAGATTTCAACTTGCATATGAAAGAGCATGATATATATATAATTCCCTTCATGGAAATCAATCAATTGAAGCATGAAATTCATGAGAACAAAGATCATATCTCATCAAACAAAGAAGCTAATTGATTTCTCCCTTAGATAAGAAAGTTTAGCAAGCCTTATACTCATCAAATAACATATTAGCTGATTTCCCCTTTAGATGAAAATATTTTCAGCAAGCATCTTACCCATTAAATAACAAAATGATTGATTCCCCCTTAGAAAAAAATATTTTCAGCAAGCATTCCCTCAAAATACTCATGGACAGCAAACATATTAACTTTGATATCATATAAAAAGAGTTTCAGATTTTGCAAAACATGAGATTTGTATGTGTGATAGCTCCTTTGAGATTTTCAGCTCCTAGCTTTACTAGAAAGATCGCCAATAGAACCTCTCTCTCAGGAAAGGCAAAATGAAGGAGAAACAGGATAGCAAGCAAAACAAAGAAGCATGCATAGCTCTATCCCTCATGCGCCTAACAAGGCGGAATGGACGAGAGGAAAGGAGGCACCAAAACAAAGAGGATAAGCTCTGGCCCTTAGAGGAGAAAACAAAGAACTAAAGCTTGTAGGATAAATCAAACACCTTAATTTCATACTTTGCAAATCTAGAAAAGAACCGAAAACGGAAGGAAACCCCTCACATACATTCATAGAATACAAATGGAAATGAAAGGGATTTGTGTTTATGTCATCAACAAGTAGAGCCATTTTCACATCTCCTCAATCCAATGTCACAAGCGAGAAGTTAGGAAGAAAATAGCTATAGCATACAATTAACTATAATCAGATTCCTTCTCAAAAGACCACTTTACGATGGGCAACAAAGAGATCTTCAAAGCATACAACCAAAGCAATTGATTTCAGCAATCCAAAAGAAATTCAAATCGCATGAAATCGTTATATATTCATCACTTCAGTAAAACCTAGATAACCCAAAGCAAGAAAAGGAAGAGGTTGAATAAAACAACCGAACTTCCAATTGCAGGAAAGGAAGAGGAAGAGTTCTGGTTGAAGCTCTCGATCCACACTCGCTAGTGGCTCAAGGACTGACGAGTCGACGGGAGTCTTCACGAGCCGCAGAACCGAGAGGGGATCGCCGAGAGCACAGAAGAGGGAGAACGGTTCTAGAGCTTCAATCGAACCGATACAAAGAAGAGGAATCGCCGAGAGAGAGACCAGAGCAAAAAAAACGAGAGATCGCGAGAGGAGAAATGCGTGAGCTTCAACCGAGAGTGGGAATGGTCGAAATGAGAGTCAACGAGGGGATAACCCTCGCTGATTTAGGCGTCTTTTACTAACGAGTTAGTAGGCTTAATGGGATTAAGAGATTAATTTATTAATCCAATTGCAAAATATCATTTCACATTAAATTTTATGGATTTATTTTATGTAATAACACTAACAATATGGAATTTTGTGCTGTTTGGTCAACGCAACGGCGATCGATTTCGCAATCGGTCGTCGGACAACATCGACGGCCGGTAAGTTAGGTCTAAATTGCGGCGACGTCGATTCAATTGACCGATGTTCGCGACGCTGTCAATCGACGAAGGCGTCGTTTGATAGGTCTCGACGTTTGGCATGACAATGATCAATTTCGCAAACGGAGGTTGTTTAGACATCGTCAAGGCTTCTCGACTTCGATATGCATGTAATTTCATTAAAAATTCGATTTTAATTATTTGAACGATCATTAATTGATTCGATATTTTCTATTTAATTAATTTTAAGTGACATAATAGGCCAACGCCCAACAAATATGCTGCGGCGTGGAAGACCGTGTTTCAGACGAATTGACTCATGGATCTCTAGAGATTTGCTGGATGTCACTCACGCTATTGTTACAACTCGATAATAATTTATCGCACCAAATCTATATATAATATCATGGTAAAGAAGTTGGTCATTGCTCACCAGAACTTCTTTAAATGGAGCCCTCCACTTGGAGAAATAATCGTCGCTAAGATGAAGCTGACCGATGATGATGGCGGATCAATGGTCCAATTACATCTGCCCCCAAAGACTCAAACCAAGATGCTTGGATGCAACGGATTTGATGAATGAATTATGTTACGCGATTCATGGCATCTCGCATGATTGATACAATCTTTACCATGACGGCCAATAAAGATCCAATTTTTAATTTTGAAAGCCATTTTGTGACTGATTGGTGCACCACAAAGTCCTTGATGGATTTCAACAATTACTTTGGCTTCTTCTATTCCCAAACATCGCAGCACATCCGGATCTACGATACGTAGTATTGCCAACATAAAGATATATAGCCTTTCTCAAGTGTAATTATCGACTTATTACTCAAATTTGCCTTCCTTAAAGTAATGAAGGGTTGCCGCCTTCCTTCTCTTCTACTATAAGAATTTCATCGCGTGGTTTTACGCTTCCGCAGTTGGAGGCTTTCGAATGGTTTGAGGCTCTTGTCTGAAAATAATTTGTAAGGAGTGTGAGGAGCAACATGAGCCGCACTCGCTGATTTATGATGACCCCTCTTCCAAAGGAGAAACTTACTCTAGACTCGACGAAGTAAACATAAGATATTGCCGCCATCCATACTGCCATTTCTTTAGCTAATTTAGCTAACAGTTTTGCTATTCCTAGCCTGAGACTCGAAATCAATGACATTTGAATTTGCTTCATAAGCTCGAGAACTCTGATAAGAGGCCATAATTGCTTTGATTTTGTAAAGGCCCAACACTGACACGAAGTTGAGAATCGCCATAAATTTGCGATTCGACTCCCATGGAAATGGCTTCCTAAACCACCACCAACGCTTCATATTCGCTGTTGGTTGGGTTGAGTTAATTTATAAGAATGTCTAAGATGCCACCTTCGTGTGATCAAGATGAGACATACCACTGAGCCTTTGGAGATTTGAGGTCGAGTGTATCTAATGGACAGCTCCATCAAAATACAATTCCCACATATTTGCTTTTCTTTTCATATATATGTGCATGATTTGCTCATCGTGAAGATCATCTTAAGAATGAGCCGCAGATGGATGCAAAGAAAATCATCTCTTCACCGCCGGGAATATATGTAATATCAAATTGTAGGCGATCGCCAAGCGACTGGCCAACGCTGGTCTTGTCATCAAGAACTTCAACGGATCGATCCTTGAGATAAGGTAATTTTACGAGAGATTGTAATGACGTAGCAAAGAAAATTAACGCCAAACAATGCTTTCAATTCCGCTCCTATTAGTTCACTAATATAAGATAGCATTCTCCTTTCCTTCCTCATGTATACCAACAAAGCACCAGAGATTCCTCCGTGCCGTACAAGATGAGGCTTTCCGGATCGAGCCGCAAGAATGGGATTCAATGATATTCGATATCATCTTCGACATTCTTCTTTCCCACTGAAAGTATCTTTCTTCATTAATTTTGCAGTGGTCGACATCTCCCGACAGATTTGATATAAATCTTCTAATGAATGCAGATGTCCTCAGATTAAGTTGACCTAAGACTCCTTGAGGAGGCATTTCGACAATCGCTTTGATTTTGTTGGGATCGATTTCAATCCTCCACTACACAACATATCCAAGGAACTTTCCTAAGAGACTCCAAAGACTGAGAGATTCATCTTGAGATCATATTTTCGATTCTTTCAAAGACGATCCTTAAATCATCGAGATGATGATTTATGATCTATACTCTTGACAACGAGGTCATCAACATAAGACTCTACTTTTGATGAATCAACTCACAAAGATTCGTCATATTTTGTATGTAGCCCAAAGATTCTTCAAGCAAGGGCATGATCAGAGAATATATGCCAATCGGCCCCGAATGAGTATGTTTCATCTTCGTGAGCCATCTTGATTTGATTGTAACTGACGATCCGTCATAAATGAGAACATGTCGATTTGAAGAGTTATCCACAGCTTCGATAGAAGTGGAAAGTCATCCTTGGACATGCTTTATTTAAATCCTCAAGTCACATAGCACGACCAATTCTTCTTCTTTTCACGGACAATATTACTATCCAAAGATTTTTTCTTCTCGAATAAAACCACTTCAATGAGTTTCTTTTCTAATTACCGTTCTTCAACCTCCAATCTCATTCGCTGAGTTTGACCGGCCGCTGCAATGCAATGAACCGCTATATCGGGATAAGCTGCATTTCAAAGATATGTCCAAGCAAAGCAATCCTCGAATTCACGAGCAAGATTTTTAATTCTTCCACTTTATCTTCGAGTAGAGCCGATGAACGTAGGATCCTCGCTCCCAAATTAATTTCTTTAAGTTCATCCATAAGAATGCCTCCCCACCATCTTCAAGCTCTTCAGTGGTCCGCTTCTACTTCTTCATTATTTGTGAGACTAACATTAAGAATGACATTCTCATCTTCTCATCACTCTCACTTCTATTCTCATAATGGTATATTCTCATTGTCTTGATAAACCAAGCGCCTTTGAATGTGTTTATTTCTCCAATGGTTTGAGAACCTTGGTACCACATCATTTCAAAGAGCTTAGCCCTTGCTTACTTGCTCTGGACCTATGCTTAGATCGATTTTGCATATTTGGAGAGTAATATTTTGGCATCCTCATAGCTTCTTCTTCTTCGATAGTCAGATTACCCAATCAAGATCCTCTTCGACACCCCTCGATTTATAAAACAGCCCCCGCTGTTTTCCGTGAGAGGAGGTACATAAGGTCACCGCCTCGACTTTGTGAGTTTCTCGAGGGTGATTTCTTTAAAATGTTGGGGAGGAATGAGTGACTGACTGTGTAGATGGATCTATGATTATTTTAAAAGTGCATTGCACCTACCTTCAAAAGATTCAAACTCATAATCGAGTCAAAATGTTCTTCAAACTTTACTCAAGAGTCATGCACCTTGATTTAGAAGGAACACATTCATCTTCTTCTTCAAGATCCGCCTGATGAGGGACAAGTGTTTGATTTTGGACTGTTCTTTATATCCTGGATATTTGGAACAATCTCCTTTTTTATTCATTTTACCTTCTCCCTTCTTCTTAACTCTTTTATTTTGTAGATGCAGATTTGCTTGTTTGTGCTTTGATTCCTCGGAAATAACCGCATCTTGATAAATCTTCATTTCATGCACCAAAAGGTTGCATGTCACCCACAATTTGGCATTCTTCTCATCCTTTGTATATTTCATACATGACAAGACAATGCCATACTTATGAAGCCATGGTCGATAGGGCTCAATGAAGTATCAGATCGATCACATAAAATTTAGCTTCGGTAGGTCTCCAAATTTAAGGAGGAGACTAATGACATAGTCCCTTCTCAGAAACCTTGAACCATGACTTTATCTCCCCAGATGTTGTACATCTAGAGATACCATCTAAGAGTTCTCAAGTTCATAAGATTCAGAGGAACCGGATCAATTAAGATCCGCAGATATAATTTCATCACTTTCACCGTAACATGTGAGGACATCAGTTTCTTCCCAGCATTAAATCATCTTCAAAATGTGACTTGGAGGCTCTTGAACATGCCTCTAGCTGCTCAAAATATGCTTCAACTTTCCGCTTCGAGAGCTTCAATTAAGGTGAGATCTTCCGACATTAAGTGCTTCAGATACACTAAGTCTAAATTTTCCTTGGGATAGAATATCAGAATCCCTTGATGAAGGCTTCTTATTTGAATCCTGTGATAACTCTTTCATTGACTTCAATTTATTTTCCTTTATCTTTATTCATTGGCTCTTTCCGTTGGGATGGTAGACTCAATTCCACTCAACCAGACTTGAGCTATCATTTGCATCAATCTTCGATGACTCAAGCTTCAAAGATTGCCGCCTAATGATACTAAGATCTGTAATCATCACGCTTTATATTTTTATGTCTGATATGGTGAGCTCTGATTCATCTTCATTTGGGAAACAGAGTTCTTCTAAGCTGTTATCAGCTTCATGCATCATCAAGCAAGACTCAAGAGAAGTTCTTCTTCTTCCCCGCTTTCATCGACCAAGATTTGTAATGAATTCGCAAGTGATAGTCGCCTTGTTGATTGACATAATCTTCCATATTATTGATGATCCTTGTTACGTATACCATCAATAGTAGTAGAATATTTGTGCTACGCTTCTTCTTTTATTTAATTTATTTTTCATTTGGCGATTTCTAGCCTTCCTCATGCGGGCTAGCCGTTTTTTTCGTGAGATGAACTAGCCTTCCCATAACTTAGTTTTGTCTCAACTCAAGTACGCTCAGATTTCCATCAATACCCGAACGCCTTCCAATTGTTTCAACATTTTTCTTTTTTAGATCGCCATCCTTCATCATCGACCGCCTTTTTTGCTTTATCATTGCTTGATAAGACCGAGATGAGATTTTGATGGATTCTTTCTTCTGACGCACTAATACACCGTCCGACAATGTGAATTCTCCATTTCTATATTTTCGCTCAGCCAATCTTTGAATATGTAGCAATCTTCAACAGATGGAAAGACACGATATGGACAATAATTAGGATTATTTGCTTGTCCAAATCTTCGTCTTTTACACTGGTAGTTGGAGACCTACTTGAGTGCAGTTAAACAATTTACACACTTTCCTCTTAAAAGAATACTCTTTTTCTTTTTAGCCATCGAAATCATTCGCTTGTTTTTGGCCGCTCACTTTCAATCAATACCTCGAGGTACATCATTACCTCCAAGTATGAGCTTGGGTTGTTAAGATTGAACGACTGCCTTGATTTTTCTTGATAAACATGTAGCCTTTCTTTGTCTACGTCATAGACTAACCGCTTACCTGTATCCTTCCTGAATGAGGTGAAATGCGTTTCACCCTTCTTCGGATCCGGAGCTTTTGCTCTTTTGGATTTATCTTTTTAATCGAGCGTGACAAATTTAATTTCTCAAATTCTATCAAGTAGCTCTTGAAATGTGGTAATTGAAGCCATGCAAAGATAAGGCCATCTTATCATCGATGTTGCCCATCAATTGAATCATGCTCTTCTTCTAATTGTTGTTCATATTTCATACTCATATTTCGCCAACGATAATATATCTAATCGACTCGTTTCTTCCTCTTCTCAAGAGATCGAATTGTTGTTTTGATCATACAATAACCTTTAACTAACATATTTTCAAGTTCGCAAAAGTCTGATTGAGTCATTCGATAACTCAAAGATACCATTCAAAGTAAGTTAACCATCAATTTAACCGGAATAATAATGTCATTACCTGTGTTGCCACGCGGATGCTTTGAATTGGGCTATGCCGATTACCATTTCCGCCAAAGAGATTAAACTTGGCATTGAATATCCTTTGATATGGAATTTGATCATACCCGGATATGGGCGACCTTTTGCTTACCAATTTTTCGCCGCCGCATTTATAACATTTTGATCTTCTCATTCAAGATAATATCAAGTTGAGAGGTCACACGCTTCGATATAGTTTGTATATTCGAGAAGCGGCCGCTGAATGACTCATTTATTTCAATCCTCGCCGTGCTCAATTTGGACCCTTGAAGCATGAGATCAAATTTATTGGAGGATTGCAGTATCGCTGAGCATGATTGGGGACAGGTTTCGCCATATATTTCTGCATTAATCGCATCATCGCAGCCATTCAGATCATCATTTCGCCATTTTCATATTCAACGAAGGATTTCTTTATCTTTGGCTTTCATCTACCGAATTTGTCTCGCCGCCAAAGTGATAAGATTTGAAGGGATTTTCTTTCTTCTTCCTCTCTTCTTGTTGTTCCTCTCAAGACTCGAGGATGCTTCCTCTATTGAACATTTTGTTGTTCTTCGTGTCGAGGGGAGGTAATGCAGACGTATTTGAGATAAGCAAACTATGGCTCACCGACTTGTTGCACCATATACACACTTCAATGATCCTCCTCTTCTTCTTCGTCCTTGATATGATTTCGATCGACGCTCTCGGACTTCCATTCCAAGTGGAATCAAATTTCTTCGCGAGGGCTTCGATCGGTTAACCTCCTCTGATGATGAATTGATGATTTGATCCCTGAGGATTCTCCGCGTGTCTACCGTCATATTCTTATCATTGGGGCCCTCTTGCTCTCATCGATAGATTTGAGTTAAATTCACACACCGATGTCACGCCATGCCGCTTCTAAAGTACTTTTAGCCTCCATATCGCTACCTTTCCACCGGACCTTTCGGTGGATTCTGACGCTCCCCAAGTGTCACACCATGCGATGTTCACCGTTGACATGGATTGGTCCGCCCCGCATTGAGGGATGAGGTCTCCTCTCGAGGAGCCCCCAAGATCCACAATAAGACTGGTATTTTTTTTTCATCGCCCTCTCGGCAACTTGAGAACCCGATGCACTGCTCAATATAGTTTCCTTCGCAGAGAGCGAACCTCGACGCTATGGGGTCCGGACCGCTGAATGACCAAGAGTCGTTCGCTTAACCCACTGGTTATCAAACCGGTAACACTCATCATTGGTTCCACTGGTTACACGTTGCCGCACGCAAGTAGTGTCGAGCACGTACTCAAGCTTTTTTTCTTCGGCTTCCTGGCTTTCAAAGATCATGCCTCCCGGCGAATGGTTCACGGGTGGATTGCATTATTCTGAGGGAAAAGAGACACCGCCAAAGAACAACCCTCTTCATGATTGGTGTCTCAAGCCTCTCAAAGACTGATTGTTTTGTGACCCTACAAACAGTAGGGTCATGACTTTCCCTTTTCAGATTGTTACATGGCGCAGACGAAGTTTGTTTCGAAGTCGAGGCCAAGAACTTGCTCGAATATGAAGTCAACGCTACCAAACCGGATGGTAGTCCTGCTTCCAAAGATTGATGAAGCAAAAGGATGTTGGCCTAATCGCCGAGAGAGAGTAACAAAGGATACCGCTCAGAATGCCATTCTGAGTTTAAAGGTAAAAATTAAGAATTAAAAATAACAGACTATCACCTTACTTCCAAAATATGGGTAATGATAAGATAAACATACCACGATATGCACTAAATAAAATCTCAAACGACTTAAGACTTAGAAGTTTTTAAGTTGTCAAGTTTAACTTATCATTTTCCCATTTCATTTTCATTTCATTTTTTTTATACCCACGCAATTATAACTTAGATTTGACTACCAAAGATGGAAAGAGAAACCTATCCCCAAATGGAGTCGAATCGGATCCTTCGCCACCAATTCTCTTTCTAAAAAACAAAGAGTTGTTTAAGTGTCAGATAATTTCGTAAGCATGATAAATAAGACACTACCAGATTTCGCTCTCATTGAGAACTTTTATATCTGTGTTCCTATGCGCAAGATAAGTTAATTACCCCTCCCAATACCGAGAGCACTTTCGACAAGGCTACAACGAATCGTTAAATAACGAAAGTATATAATCATAAATGAGAGTTTAGAACTTATGAAATTTATTATTTTAATTAAAACTTTTGGGAACGATGACGCTCATCTAGATCCCATGGTTCCGCCATCCCTGCCGGTCCCCTCTTCACAATGAGGAGGAATAATCTAACCTCGACCAAGATCCTCGAACACACGGTTACGCTGCCGCGTGTCAGACATTGAGTGTCTGGGACAAATATAAGTCAACCTTAGCTAACATTTTGCCAACCAAATACATTCTACATTTCACGTACCAAAGAGAAAAAGGAGAACATACGGGTCATGGACCGTAAATTTAAGGCCATATCGCAACCACCCGGCCGAGGCTCGTGTGTCAGAACTGCCATTTATGTATGCATATCGCAAGAAAACCACGCAGAGGACACGCCACGCCCCAGAGCTTTAGAATATTTGAGAAGGTAAGCATGTATGATCGACGCTTTTCAGGAAGAAAAGTTTTCTTAATTTGTCACCAAGACAAACAATCGGAGTGGATTTATTTTATTTTATTTTTTTAGTTTTAATTTAAATAATTAATTTTTTTTTTGTATTTTTTCTTGAATTTGATCATTTATGATTGATTTATATTGAATATACGATCATTTATCATCAAATTTTAATTATAATTATTTCTCGATCCTGGTAATATCAATCGATAGATCTCACTCGTCGCTTTTCTACAGGACGGTCAATTCATTATCTCAAGATAATCCTTCAAAACCTCGTCTACTCTAACATGTAGACGGCCGGACTTTTCTTCGGGTTTGAATTTGTGTTTACGCCGCCTGATTCATATCTTGTATTATACATGTAATAGCTTCTCAAATATTATTCATTTGAATTTTATAATATCAAATTTTAGGTTAATCCTACCAAGACCAAACCGGATGATGTAAGATCTATTATATTTACCTTAATACTTCAACATACATACGTATCTGTTTTAAAATTGCATTATACATTAAGATGTCTAATGAAGCACGAAATTTTGATTTTGGTTTTGTTATAACCCCGGCCCAAGACCAAACCCAAGATATATACGTTTTGTTTTTATACCTAACTCACATGTCCCCATTGTTTAACACTTCAACATACATACTATCTGTTTTTAAAAGACGGGACATTAAATGTCAATAAATGTTGGTTCAATTTTAGTTTAGATCTTTACGCGATATTTTGGGTTATACCACCCCAAGACCAAACCGAAAGATAACATCTTATTTGAGCTAAAACCCCATTTCATGTCACAAATCAAGAAGTATAAGACTTTATAAATTATGTCTTTATTTGATCAAATAGCGAATGCCTAGAATGACTTTAATTGATTTGAAAACCTTTTCTTTATGAATCAAACATAAAGGAGCTAAAATAAATCATTTGCCTATGATCAAATATAAAGTGACGCTTAGAATGAATTTATTTGATTTGCTAACCTTTCTGAGAATCAAGAAACATAGTAAATATCCTATACGATCAAATATAAAGAGTGCCTAAATGAATTTAGAATTTGATTCGCTAAAAACCCTTTCTTTATACAAGAATCAAACATAAATGAAATAAATCATTTTTGAAGGCCCATATGATCAAATATAAAGTGATCGCTGAATGAATTTGAATTGATTTCGCTAAAACTTTCTTTACAAGAAATCAAGAAACATAAAGGCCAAATAAATCATTTTCTACCATATGATCAAATACCCATACATGTTTTTGATAAGGGAAGAGAAGACAAAAATATATGAGTAGATGTCATATGACATTTAAGAGAGTGATTAATTCACCACATCCTTCACATGCATCACATGTGGACAAAATACTCATTAAATTTATTAAGATATAAGAAAGAGTTTATTTTTCCTTTCAAAGGAAGTGATAAGGATGCATAGCGAATGCCACATGTCCATACACGTGATATGACAAATGACATTAAATGATTTCTCACGCATTTATGACTGACCACATGGTCGATGCCATAAGAATGAGAGCAAGAGGCCTATAAATAAGAGGATTTCCTTTCATAAAATACCTACATTTCTACTCTCCTTTCTCCTTATACCACAAAGTTTAAGTTCTTTCAATCTTACAAAGAGGATTAAATCTTACATATATGGAGTTTTTTTCTAACTCAACAATTTTTTTTTGATATCTTCTTGATATATGCCACGCCATATAGATTTTTTATTCCATATGTGTTTGCTTCAAGTCTCTTATGTCGTATGTATAAATCATGATGAATGAGTGTGAGGAGATTTTATGTTTAATCATATGTCTATGTAGATTTCATAACACGCTAGATAATCCAAGAGCATTATACAATACATGTCATAACGGCCAAATAAGAAAATAAATTGCATGATATAAATTCAACACATAAGTATTCACATTTGAGATAAAGAAAATTTTAAGCCAACATAACAACTTAAGCATTTCATCATTTCTTTTTTATCTCCCTTTTTTTTTAAAGAAAATTTCTAGCCTCCTGTCATCCCCAAGATGGTAATGACTAGATCTTCCCACCACGCCAAGAAAGGGCCAGATGATGTCGTGAGACACCGAACCGAATTTATTTGTTCCACCACGCCAAGAAGTATGTTGTATAAAGATAAATAAGTTTCCACCATGTTGGAGAAAACGAGGACTTATAAGAATAAATTTAAAGCCAGATTATATATAAAAGTTTGCCAGATGTATTTAATTAAGATCAAAATAATCAATGACATACCGCTCCTATTTAAAGATAAGATTTCCTATGCCAAGAACACATGCTTTATAAGAATAAATTTAAAGTCAGATTCAGATATATAAACAAAAGAAAGCATTTATAAGCACATAAAGATATTCTTCACATGTACCTGCATGCCAAAGCATGTATTATGTCGTGAGACACCAAATTAAATTGAAAGATATTTCCCTCACCGGAGAACATGGTAGTACTTATATCACAAATTTAAAGTTTCGCATATAAACAAAAGAAAGTTGCATGTATATTTGCGAGATAATAATACAAATTCCTCGGCCTCCCCACACGCGGTTGCCATGAGACGCCACCCACGCCAAGAAAGGCATGTATGGGTGTCGTGAGACACCACTACGAAATTTTGATAAGATAAGATTTCCCTACCATGTCGGAGAAACATAAGGTACTTATATCACAAATTTCAAGCTCAGATTTACATGAAACATGTTGATATATACTTAAACAAGAAGATTTTAGCATTGCATCTAACCAAAGAGTTCACGAAAGAATACGTATATCAATAAAATATGAAAAATCAAATTAATCTTAAAAATCTCCTTCACATTTTGGCTTTCATAATAACAACTACGCAAAAGTAAGGTAACCCTTCCTTTCAATTTAGATTTCAAATATATGAAAGAATATTGAATTCCCATGCGTGGATATATGTCACATAACACTTCAAATCCTTTTTTCGATTTTAGCATGATGAAAGATTTCCATATGAAAAGGCATGATATATATATACTCCATAAGAAATCAATCAAGCAAAGTAAGATGAAATTCATAGAACAACATCATATCTCATCAAATTTTCAATCATTTCTCATAAAGAAAGTTTAGCAAGCATATTTCATCAAATAACATATTATTTTTAGATGAAAATATTTTCAGCAAGCATCTTAATTAAATAACAAAATGATTGATCATAAAAATATTTTGCAAAGATTCCCTCAAAATACTCATGGACAAAGAACATATTAACTTTGATATCATATAAAGAGTTTGATTTTGCAAAACATATTTGTAATAGACCTTTGAGATTTTCAGCTCAAAACTAGAAAGATCGCCAATAGAACCTCTCCTAGAAAGGCAAAATGAAGGTGAAATAGATCAAAGAAAACAAAGAGCATGATTTCATCCCTCATTTCTCAATAAGGAATACTAGAGAGGAAAGAGGCAAAACAAGAAAGCTCTCACTTAGGAGAAAACAAAGAACCGAAAAGTAGGATAAATCAAACACTTTAATTTCATACTTTGCAAATCCTAGAAGAAAAAAAACAAGGAAACCCCTCACATACATTCATAATAAATGGAAACAAAGGGATTTGTGTTTATGTCATCAACAAAATATTTTCACATCTCCTTGTCAATGTCAAACAAAGTTTGAAGAAATAGCATATAGAAAAGAAGTATAATCAGATCTTCAAAAGACCATCATGAAAACAAAGAGATCTTCAAAGCATACAACAAAGCAAGATTTCAAATCCAAAAGCAAATGAGAATCGTATTCATCACTTCCTTTAAAACCTAGATAACTAAAGCAAGAAGGAAGAATGAAGAACAATGATAAGTGGAAAGGAAGAGGAAGAGTTCTATCTCGATCCACACTCTTCATAAGCAAAAGAGTCGACGAGAGGGAGAAAATCCACGTGAGCCACAATCCAGAACCAGAGAGGGGAGAATCTCTAGAGCTCAAATCAACCGAAGAAGAGGAATCGCCGAGAGAGAGAACCGAGAGCAGAAAAAAAACGAGAGGATCGCGAGAAGAATGAGCCAGAGCTGAATGGTCAAATGAGAGTCAACGGGATAATCGCTTTCGATTGAGGCCAACGCCTCTTCGACGTCAATAGAAGGGTTGTAGGAATAGGATTAAGAGATTGAGCCTATTAATCCAATTGCAAATTAATATCATTTACATTAAATTTTACGACTTTATGCAATAACCCTAACAATAGGAATTTTAGGTGTTTCAGAAGAAGACGATCGATTTCGAAAACGGAGGGGACAACGCGACGGGGGGAAATTAGGAAATGACGCGTGATTCGAAATCTTACAGAATGACGCTGGCGCCGCTTGAGCTCGACGCTTTACAGATCAATTTCAACGGAGCTTAGACATCGCTTTCGACTTCGATATGAGTAATTTCATTAAAATTGATTTTAATTATTAACGATCAAATTCGAATATTTTCTATTTAATTAATTTTAATATTTTCGACGATGCGAATTTTCAAGTCAAATTTAATCGATCTCGACGCGACAGTGTTAATTTCACCATATTTATTTAAAATGACAATCGGCGCAAATCTTATTTAAGAATTTATTAGTAATAAATGATCAATGTCAACATTTTCATCGTCATTGCTTTAACATGCTTTCAACGCATTAATCAAATAGGACCTCGAGGCTTCACATCTGAATGTTCGCGAATGGTCTCATCCAATTATCCAATTTCGACATGCATTTGATTTAAAATTTTCGAGGAATTATGGCGATTTTTTCAACGATAATTCGATCATATTTATTTTATTTCAATCATTTATAATCAAGCATTTGACATTTTTCATATTAATTTGTTAATTTATATGACCACCAATTTTATTTAATTTAATTATCTATGTAAAGTGATATATATGTAAATATAATACTTTAGGTGTTATATGTATAACACCTAAAGTAATATTTGGACCTCGAGGCTTCCACACTCTGTTAACTGTTCTTTTGCAGAATGGTCTACTATCCTATTTTATCCAATTTCTGTGCAACATGCATTTGAAAATTTAAAATTTTTAGGAATTATGGAACTTGATTTTTATCAACGACCATTATTGTTATTATGATACATATTTAGTTTTCCCCATCCTTCGACAAGACACAAGCTTATAGGAAATAATCAATAACAGCATTTAGTACATATATTAGTCAGCAAAAATATTAAGAATTGTGTTAAATACCTATAACCTTCTCAAGCAAACCACCAATTTTTATGTATGTACATGTCTAATGCCTAAACTTTAAAATTTGCGCATAAAAAAAAATGAATCTTTAATATTCCATAAAAATATCACTATCAATAATTTTTTTTAAAGTGAAATATAACTTTTTATGTATAGAAAAGTGATATCTATGTAAAGTGATATATATGTAAATATAATACTTTAGGTGTTATATGTATAACTATAAAAGAATTGTGCCGTATGAATGTAAATTTTACTAACATTAAATGTAGTTTGCCGGTCAGAATGAACAAAATTTTGTATGGCGAATAGACTAATACGTAGAGAAAAAGCTACTAATATTAATGATTTATACAGTAGACTAAAAGCAAGCTAGAAAAGGAATACATAATAGCAAAGGTAAAAGGAACAAATAAAAAGATAATGGCCAAATTGCATGCATTAAAATTGAATATAATAAGATCATATAAGAAAAATATATATATTTTGACAAAGTACTAAATGAGCCATTTTGAAGAAGTTTCTAGAAATAATAAAACAAATAGAAATATAAACTACAGAATAGATTGATTCAATAAAAAAGTTATATTTGAACAAATAAATAATGTAAATTCTTATATCATGATGACACATTTAAAATTGAGAAGCTAGGAGAAATTATAAAATAGTTTGGCAAATAAAGCACATGACATCATAGAAGAAGGTGGTAGTAAATGAGCAAATTGGTGTAAAAAAATAGTACAAAAATAAAGAGTAATGAAAATATCTTTTTCATTGATATTACAAAAAAATTAGTTAAATAACACAATAATTGATTGAAAAATTTAACTTTATATGCCTCATAATATTCGTAATGGGAGAAATGTGCTTGTTATTTACTTATTTATAGTGCAATATGCTTGAAAGTACATTTCACACCAAAAATGCCTGCTTTGATGACAGACCACTCATTTAAAGTCCATCACGACTAACACAAATTTGAATGGAATCATATTTGAGCAATGTTTGAACCCTAAATTCTATTTGAACATGATTGAACATAATACTAATAGGATTCAAATACAATTTGAACAAGGATCCATTTCAAGCAATACAAAATCAAGACAAAAAAATGAATTCACCAAAGATCAGAATAAAAACACAAATTTATGTAGTTGATAGTTCACCTACATTCATGACCATACAAAAATAAAATATTCACTAGAGCACATCATAGATTTTACTTGTACATAAAATGAAGAAGGATAGAAATATCGATTTCTTTATATTAATGATAGGGAGAAAATGAAGTCATTAGTTGCAAAAATAAAAGCTAAATGTGGAGGAAAAGACATCGTTGCTACTATTTTCATCTTTCCTTTTCAGCTATAAGAGCTTATTCACTTTTTTCACCTTTACTGCGAGATCTTCTCTTTACTATGACTGAAAGCCTCTCCCCTTTCTCTCTTCCTCATTTTTTCTATTCCTTTTGAATGAGAGATGCGTCTACACACTGGAGCCATCTCCTTACATAGTGTTTAAAAATGGCAGAAAAAAAGGTTGAATTTATTAGGTAGATGGTGGTTGTAGGTATGTTGTGTAAGAATGATGGGTAAGAATGAAGTAATTTACAAGAGTTAGGTAGAGGGTGGTAGCTAGAAGGTTGTATGAGATAAGTAAAGATAATTTTATCTTCATGTCTTAACAATATCCTATTTAAAGATAAAATTTTTTATAAGCCTATTTGGAGGTCAATGTTTAAACATCTCTCATACATCACTTCCATATCATCATTTATGGAGATTAATTGAGACTTTACAGAGCCCCAAATTTTCAATGGGTTTTGTGAGTATATTGAAGGAATGCCCTATTCCTTTAATTTTGACATGTTTTAAAATATCATCTTAAAAAAGTAAGCTGCATATGAAATGGTGTTTGAGTTGTATGTACTTTGTTTAGGAGTGGAGGTGATTTTGCCAAGTGAATGACATTGACTATAATAGAAAAAGAAACACCTTCTTATGATTGATTCAATTCCTTTAAAAATATCTTAGCCAATTCATCTCTATGTTGGCTATATATTCAATCTCTATCACTAATAATGCAACTATCGTCTATAATTATACACCCAACTAATGTTGGTGTCATTTAAGTAGATGTATCATATAATACATCTTCATGTATTTTGGTCTCATTCTAGATCTACAACAACATATCTCTATAGTTTCAAATCAGCTCTTTTAAATTTTAATGAGCAATTAATTATACTTTTCAGGTAGTATTAAGATCCACTTTATAATCTCATAGTATTCCTTTCCTGACTTTGACATATATTGATTAACAACTCCTCCACTAAATGTGCAAATTGTTGATGCATAAAGAATTTTATGCCATGTAGTTTTTCTCTTTATATGTTATTTTCAATGCATTCAGATTGTAATAAGTTCAAAATATCCATAGCATTGTCTCAATCTATTCCAATCTCAAGAATCTTCTTAGCCACCTTGAAGTCCTTTGTGTCAAATTCAATTAACAATTATCTTTAAAGATTATCTCGATCCATAATGGGAAAAAAATAAGAATGAAATATAGGGTTATGAGGTCTATTGTCATGTTAGTCATTATATATTTATGTGATAGAAATCTACATAATAACAAGTTGAGAGATTTTTTTTATTTATTTTTTGCCAAATTTCATGATAGAATTATACTAAAACTGTTTATACATAACACCAGAATCTAAATGAAGATAGTTGTCATACTGTAAAAATAAGTGAATATATTATTTAGTTCTCCATTGATTTTAGAGTATAAGCTAATCCCATAAAGAATAAAGAACACTTTCCTAAACAGGAATGACTAAAAACTAAAAAATAATAATAATAAGACATGGATTGAATGTATTCAGATAAAAGCTCTTGGTTGCACCTTATCTAGAAGATTTCTACTGTTCCTTGAAAAGACCAAGTAAGCCATAGTGGACAAGAGAAGTTGCTCGGTTTGATAACCCTAGTGTATGCACTCAAATCAGAGGACACACATAACAAAATTCTTACAACAATGATACACAAAAAAAAAAAAAAAATGCTTGGATCTGAATTGGATGAAGCTACAAAAAGAAGAAAAGAATAATGACTTCAATTGGTGAGTGAATGAAGCACAAATCTAAGCTAAACATCAGTAAAGAAAGAGAAGAATTAAGGGATTATTTTTAAAATTTAGTCTAATTATAATTAGTTACGAAAAAATCTTTTAGTCAGTTGCTTGACGACGATCACAATTAGGCGCCGTCCCGTCAAACCACTAATCAAACTTTATTTTTTTTAGAAATCAGAGAGAGAGAGAGAGAGAGAGAGAGGAGGTTTTATTTTTATTAATTTTTTAATTAATATAATTATTTAAAATATTTAAAATATATAATTTAAAAATATTTTTTATAAAATATTTAATAACTAAATATTTATATATTTAGTTATTAATTTTTTTATTTATATATATAATTAAATATATAATTTAAAAATATTTTTAATTATATATATAAATTTATAAATTTATTTAATATTTTTTTATTAATTAATATAATTATTTAAATATATAATTTTTATTAATTTTTGTTAATATATAATATAAAAATATTTAAAATATATAAATAAATAATTTTTAATAAATAAATAAAGAAAGGAATAAATTATATAAATATTTTATAAATTATATAAATATTTTTAAGTTATATAAATAATTTAAAAATATTTAAAATATATAAATAAATAATTTTTAATAAATAAATAAAGGAATAAATTATATAAATAAAGTAATTATATATATATAAATTTATTTAGTTATTTATATATTTAAATTATATAAATATTTTTAAGTTATATAAATAAAAATAATTTTTATAGAATATTTTTAATTATATATAAATAAATATATATATATATATTTTTTTTATTTATTTATTTATATAAGTCTAATAATAATAATATAAAAAAATATAAAAAATATAAAAATAAAAAAAATAAATAAATAAATAACTAATTAAATAAATATATATATATATATAACTAATTATTTATTTATATTTTTTTTAAATTATTTATATAACTTAAAAATATTTATATAATTTAAATATATAAATAACTAAATAAATATATATATATATATATAATTACTTTTATTTATATAATTTATAAAAGATTTATATAATTTATTCCTTTCTTTATTTATTTATTAAAAATTATTTATTAATATATTTTAAATATTTTTATATTATATATTAACAAAATTAATAAAAAATTAAATATTTTAAATAATTATATTAATTAATAAAAAATATTAAAATATTAAATAAATTTATAAATTTATATATATAATTAAAAATATTTTTAAATTATATATTTAATTATATATATAAATAAATAAATTAATAACTAAATATATAAATATTTAGTTATTAAATATTTTATAAAAAATATTTTTAAATTATATATTTTAAATATTTTAAATAATTATATTAAAAAAATTAATAAAATAAAAGCTCCCTCTCTCTCTCTCTCTCTCTCTCTCTCTCTCTCTCTCTAAAAACCAAAAAAAAAAGGTCGCCACATTAATGGATCACGGCCATTGTCTCAAACCGACGAGCCTATTTTGCTAAAAAAAATATTTTTCGCCTAAATTATATAATTATAAGGACTATTTTAAAAATAATCCCAGGAATTAATCGATTCCAGCAACATCCAATATCCCGACAAGTAGGGTGGCAGATATCAAGCTAACCTAACTTGGAGTTTAGACTCTCAATGTTGATGCGGTGGTTTAGTGAGAATATCAGTTATCTAATGAAGTATAAACAAGTTTGATGGCATTGTCATCAATCTAACCATTGATGCATAGTTCGATCATGAAGGAATAGGTCCTTTGCGGGATTGATGGTAGTTTTGTTATCACATAATAATTTCATTAGACTACTTGATGGTCTCTTTAATTCTTGTAGCATTCTCTCCAAACATATTCCTTCACAAATCAAATGTGACATAGCCTTAAATTTTACTTCAACATTCTCTGTGCCATAACAATTTTTTTCTTGCTTCATGTGACTAGGTTTTCCTATACACCAATAGCACCATAGTCTAATTCTTCTCTTATGTCTATCACCTCATAATTGAATTAAGGTCCACGAGCTACAAACGCAGAGTTATCATTGTCAAAGTTTTAAGCATTGATTGGCACCCCCAACATTAATATTCTCCTCATTTCTTCTGCCAAAACCTAAGAAAAGGATTCATGCTTAAGATTTCCTGTGAACATTACCTAAATTTTTATTCAAAACAAGAACTCGCACTCATTCATGTTTCACTTCTTCCTGCATTTCATCATCTTGACTATGTCATACAAAATGTTCTGAATCTCAAATTAATGTTAACTAAGGTAGTGTCCATATTGGAGTAGCATTTTTTATTGTATGTCATTTCTTTGACAGATTAGCTTTACAATGAATTATTTCGAATTACATATGTCAAGAAATTAATTACCTAGAACATCGCCATACTACTTTTCACCTCTTAATATCAGAACTTTAGATCTCTTTCATTGAGTGCTTAACTCCTATGAAATAATCTTCTTGCATGTCCATGCAGACAAATATGATCATTGATTAAGATCACTACATAAAATTTTGCCCAATAAATTTGAGAAAAATGATGAGAAGAACAAAACTCTTTGATGGGGTGGTGCCATTGTTAGAATAAATTGATCAGGACTAGATGTCACCTCAAGTATATGCTTCATTTACAACTATCAATAAGAAGGAACAAATAGGAGGGAAAAGAAAAAAAAGAACAAAGAAAATTTCTATGATATGATGTAGAAATGAGGGAAGGCTTCATTGCCTTATTCTCTAACGATTCTAGAGAACAAGCTAGGTTATAGAAAAAGGGGAAGGTCATCCACGATTTTCCAAATGATAAATAAACACTTTCTTAAACAAGAGTATATATACATACATATATATGAATTTAGATCTTTATTACATGTAATAATATATAAAGAGGAAAGGAACAATGACTTCGTGAACTAGATGAAGCTACATAAGGAAAGAATAATGCCTTAGATCGATCAACTGAATGAAGCAAAAAATAAAAGCTTTCCGTATAGATGTTAATGGACAGACAAGCGAATTCATGAATTCCAGCAAATCCGGTACAGAATAAACTCAGAAACAATGAGAATTGAAAAAATGATTGCTACTTACGAAAGTGATTGGACTTATCGGCCATACCCTGTGCTAAATAGGTAGTTGCCATTATTTGTGACAAGGAACCAAAACTTTGAGATGGCTTTAGAGGATAAACAAAGAAAGCAACGAAAATCTTAAGAAGCCAGAGGCATGCATAGTGAGGGCAGAGAGACAAAGAGAGAGATCATAGATATTTAACAGATCTTTAACCTTAACATTGAATTGAAAGTAAGTTTACCTTCAGGGCCCTCTGGAATGCAAACCCAGGAATTTTAATTGCCATCGCTCTCATACCATAGTTGAGATCAGTGTATACTCTTTCCAAGGACTCGATGACAGTGTCACCTTCGATGCTAAGAAAAATATGCATTATAATCCTGAATGTAAGCCTCAATCTCGGTAAGGAACTCGATTTGTCCCATCTCTGCCCACTTCTCCAGTGTAGATATTCTTCAATAAAATTCAGGTATGAGGAAAGTGCATCAGAGCCATTGAGCCATGGGAGCGGATGTTAGTTTTCTCAGCCACTTGTGCTCCTCAGGAGATATTCCTATGAATGACTTCTTTCCAACTAGCTCAACAGCCGCCTTGGGCCATCCTGTTACAAAGTTCTCATTATCCATCAATACTTCTTTGCAGGTTTCAGGTATTGTAACCAAAATTGTTGGGCTTCCGAACATGAATGACTTGTATATCCCAATGCGGCCATATCTGCCATCATTTAGGTTTTCATCTTTTATATTTCAGAAGATAGTAGCAATTTTCTAGAAATGCAGAAAAAAAAAGCATTAAACAATTAACCACAAATGATGAACAATCAGTGGTTTTGCATGAGAGAAAGCCCAAGCAGGCTCAAGTTCTAGTGATTGTTTTTCTTACATGTAGTGGGCGAACTATGCATGACTCCCATATGGTTTCTTTTAAAAGAAAGAAGCTTTTGCTTATCATGTTGTTCAATTCTATGGTTAAATGGCGCAAATGATGTAACTATGTAAGATATCCGAGCTCTAACTCTGTTCAGACCTTCACAAACAACCAATTTAATTTCTTATCTACATAAATAGATTGCAGATAATAATAATAATTTCAAGGGCTCACAAATTGTTTTTTTTTAAGCTTTACAATCAATTACTCTAATCTTGAACAAAACAAAACGGCCATGAAAAAATACTTTAAAAATGAAGACATTAATCTTACAAATAGATGATACCAAGTAGTTCTCCCCTTTATTCTGAAGTCCACTCTAATTGGAGAAGCATAAATACAAACGAGTTCATCATCATCAACGTTAACCTTATCCCTACTCTTTGGTGATAACATTATGAATTATTATTCCCCAGTCATTCTTGATTAGAGCAAGTTGAGATGGTAAATTTAATTTGCATAATTTGTATGAGTTCTATTTGTGTTACTTACAATCACTATACAGTATAATAGCCCATCCCATTTTGCACTCCCTCTTGATGTGGACAAAAAATTCTGTATTTTTATTTCATGGATATTAAAGTGTTTTTAATTTTTTTAGAGTTATCTTTTCTCTTTCATTATTTTGTAGCAGTTTATAAATAGTTTGATAATAATTTATCGGGGGCAGCTGGTACTTTTATATATATATAAGATTACTTTAAACTACAATTGTAAAGTGTGGCGCACCTACTTTTTTTACACAAATACAATAGAAATTTGACTACTTTACACTTCCAAATACCTACATGCATCCCTCTTCAATGACTTCAATCTATCATGTGTCGCAATTGACATTTGTTTTGAATGAGCAACCTAGTATATCCAAAGCACAAAAATATAAAAATATAAACATTAGAAAAAAAAATCTTCAAAAATAAAGCAAAACACCCTTAAAATAATTCCGAGATGGAGAAACAAAAAGTAAAAATATACAAAAATATATTAAAGATAATTCCATGAGACATATTAGTGCTCTGTACTTCTTAGGGTTATATCAAATCACATGATCCCCTACTTCATCCAAATATAAAATACCTAAAATTTTGAAAAGTATAAAGAATGAAGTATAGATGCTAGAAAAAAAAACATCAAAACTCAATCCTCCGCATGAGTTGATTAGACTTATGCTCTAACAATTGTCCTTATGATAAGATAACAAAAAACACCTACAATGGCCAAATATGACTTTCATCAATCACTAATGTCAAATTGCCATCGTATTGATTACTCAATCTCCCTCCTATCATAAAAATAACCAAATTGATAAACCACCATCATCCAACTTCAAATATTTCTCATCGACCACCACTAATTACTAATGTCCAAAATTTTATTTTATCATTAAAGTGAATTACATATTTTAATACATATTTTTTGATGTAATTTGTAATATATAATTAATATAATAATTTAGATAATACATAAAGAATTCCTGCACAAACATATATTTTAATGTAAAAAGAATCAATAAGATACTTGCCACAAGAAAAACAGTAAGAGACAGACGACGAAACTTGCAAACAGGAATAGTATGGATAAGCGGACGAAATAATCAATAATGGAATCATATCAGGAATTAAGAAACTTCTCAAGAAAAAACCACTCTGAACATTTTTTAATTTGAATTTAATTTTTTTTTAGGATTAAACCAATACAATAAATTGAATTTTGTTATCGATGAAAAAAAAAATTCAATAAATAAGGATCTGCAAATGATAAAACTTGTTGCAGAATAATTTTTTTTTTAATCTTAAAAATTCGTCATAAAACTTGATAATGACTTGCTCTTACATACATAAATTTCAATAAAAAGGAGATCAACAACACCATGTTATCACAGAAAGAGTAAAGAGAAAGTGAGAGTAAGAAGGAAATTGAGGAGTGACCTTTGAACGAAAGAATCAATAAAGGAATCGGGGTCACCGGACTTAAATGCTCGGAGAAATGCCCACATGTTGCCGATAAACGGCAAACCTAAATCCCCTGGGGGCAGCCGACGGCGAAGATCTTCACCCAGTTTCCTCTCGTGAAACCACTCGTGCAGCAATCGCACCGCCCTCCACAACCCCGCCGCAGCCACCACAGCGACGGCGACAGTTGCCACAGCCACGCGACACCAACTGATTCAAATAAGCCCATCTTTCGATGCTTGCTGCCCTTATTCCTCTATGGGGGCGACGAGGTGTTTATGGAGGAAGGAGGAACCAGCTTCCGAAAATGGAGGGGCAGGAGGGGAGTGGGCTAGGGGGTCTGCATTATTTGGTTTTAACCAAAAAAAAAAAAAAAAATCAATCGAATCAAAATTTTTGAATAATTTGATTCGATTTTGAACTTAATAATTTGAATTTTGATTTTAATTAATAAAAATTTTAATTTTTAATTTTTGGATCAATTTATTAAATAAATTTTGGATGGAATTAAATAAATCAAAATAATTATATGTAATATGATATTATTAATTTATGTATAATAAGCTTAGATAAGATATATTTATTTTTATTTATTTTTGATTTTTTTTTTGTGCTATTTTGAAAGATCATTATCCAATTTTTTAAAATATTTTGATCTCATAATATGATAATATGGTTTTGATCAACTTCTAAGTTTAAAATATCATTTAGATAAGTAAAAATTAGTTTTAAATATTTTTTAGAGCATAAAGTAGTTAATTGTATTTTTTTATTATATTTATATTATTTTGTTTATTGCTTATTCATTATATAATAAAAAATTATGTAAATAATTTTTAAATATAGCCAACTTCGGTTTATCCAAAACTAAACCAAAATAACCGAACCAAATTATTATTCGAATTGTTTGGTTTTGCATTTTATTTGATCGATTTGGTTCAATATTTTTAGGAATTCAAAACCAATCAATTTTAAAAATTTATCATCCAATTCATACAAATCAACCAAACGCACATCCCTAAAGTGAGCATTGACAGGCTGCTCGCCTTTAGAAGAATTATTTAAAGAATGAATTGTTTGTAAATTTGAGTTTTTTGGCTGTGGTATTCACCCCATCAGATGATTTTTTTTGTTGTTGTAAATTTTACTGTAATTTTTAAATTTTAAAATATTATTATGAAAATAAGAAATAAATATATTACCTTTAAAAGTAAAGATAAATATACAAATAAAGCAAGTCAAACAAACCTAACATTCTATAAATTAATGATTTGGATGAATTTGAGCTGAATTACTATTTCAAAAAAAAATTTAAATTAAAAAAAAATTAAATGATAATATTCTAATTAAATAAATTTTTGGGCATGTTTGTTTTAGAGGCATTTGCTTACCTCAAAAAGGAATGATTTATATTCCAAATGAAAGAAAAAAAAAAAAATTTTACATTTAATTGCCTAAAAATTGAATGGAATGCAAAATTCTAATGCATTTCTTTTTAAGACTTCAATTCAAATCGAGTAAAAAAAAGTACACCCAATTTAGGTGATTTTTATTTTTATTAAGAGTGAGCTACCCTCTCAGGTGCGCCATCAGCCACCGTTAGTTGACCCCGCCATCCCATGGTCACCATTGCCGCTGAAGCACCTCCCATTACTAATAGCAGGTGCTACCTTCGTTGCCTATGACCGACCTCCATCAGCGACCAATCGTCGTCCCCGCTGTTGTATGCCACTTGCTACAGCCATCACTGCCGATCGTTGTCATCCAATGTCAATAGTCACTTTTGAGATTCACTTCAAATTTACATAACTCATACCAAATAATAAAAAAATAAAATTTTAACTTTGATTTATAATTGTCCAAACATCTACGAAGTATACAATATTTTTTTATGTTGAATTTCTTTTATAATGAAATCTTTTTTCAAGCAAATAAATAGCTATTTAGTAAAAATGAAATACATGTTATAGGATGTCAATTTTTTATTTTCAATGTGAAAATGAAATAGTTTTTATTTAGTTTAAAAAAAAGGGCTTTTACATACACTATCACCCTATTCTTACATATTTACAAATTAATCACTTTTTAACATCAAAATTTTAAATTGACATTCAAATATTAAAATTTATAACAAAAGCCCAACCCATATTTTTCATTTTCATAAAATTCATAATGATTTGATCCTGACATGTGCAAATACATGTGTCTCATAGTTCAAAAAAATGATGAAAGTGATCAAATTATAAATGCATATGTTTTAGATAGTTGATTTGTAAATATCCCTTAAAAAATTGATATTTCATCAAAAAACACATCAAATTAAACATTAATCTCTATGATTCTTTGAGAGGCTATTTGGTAGATTGCATTTGTTCTGTTAACTAATATAAATTCATGCATTTTAAAAATAATGCTGATGTTTGGTTGGTTGCATTTCAATCGTAATATATTTCATTAATTAATTCAAAATTCAATATCTAGCTCATTTTTTATTTATTTAAAATTCATTCAAATTAGACAATTTTCAAACACTATAAATTCTTCGTTACTATTATCGTTCACCTCCGCTATCACCTGACGCCATTTAACGCTGCTATCATTCACCCCTATCGCTGCTCATTAGCTGCAACCACTAATTGTCACCCGTTAGCCACCTCTCACCACGAGTTACACTCTGACCTCCACCAATAGTTGCTAGCCTCCTGTCACTTTCGCCCAAGCTGTTAAGCTCTAGTCACCACCGGCCAACGGCCAACCCTATTATTATCAACAGTTATTTACTGCTATTTTACTTTATACTATTTCAACAAAAATTAAATAAATATTTTAAATATATTACTTTCACTTTACATTATATTATTTTTCAACAAACCAAATATTATATATATATATATATATATATATATATATATATACACACACATAACTCATGAAATTAAATTTAGCATTATTTGATTAGTAAATTTATAATTAAATTGAATGGGCACATAAGACGAATCGAATGACAAAGAGGAATGCTTAATTCAAACCCTAATTGTGAATTTGATCGAGGATTAATGTAAATTAAAATTCGAATATTATAATTTTAAAATATATGTCAAATTAAAATTGAATTAAACATTACCATCTCTGAGATGAGTTTCAGCTTTCAAGCTCAATGAGTATAATTAGTTAGTTAATTTTTTTTTTAATTTTAAGTTTGATATGATCCTGAAAATTCCTCTAACGTATGAGCCGAATTGTCAGAATCAAACCTGGAGATCGAGACTTAAAATATTATTAAAAACTTTAAGACATCGTTAAATTCCTAAAAGCTTTCAAATATGGAGTGTTTACAAATCGAACGTCCTAAGCTCCAACAAGCTAAAGATCTTACAATTACATCATTTGAGCATTCAAATACACAAAATACATCATATGATCAAGGAGATTATTTTGAGCCGTCCATGAATGGGAGTGCAGTGTTTGTGTGAGACGCCACTCCCTCTAATCTATAAATCCTCATTCCTCATGGGGGGGCCCAAGCAAGAGGAAGGAGAGAGCTCAAAGATCCTCCAAGCAATCAGGCCACCACGGCCATTCATCGCCACCGCCGCCACCGTCATCCGCCGTTGATCCTTCGCCCTTCACGCCTTTCTCCTCATCATGATGACTTCTACCGGTGATTGTGCCGGTTGCGGATTGTGATTTCGCATTGCCCTCAGATTAATTGTTCTCGCATTTCTCGGTGATTGCTCGCACCATCATCACCAAAGCATTAAACCTAAACCTAAACGTTGTCGATACATTGTTCCTTTCTCATATATATGTAATCCCGTGATCGGAAGATCTTGTACTCAAAGCATACATAGTGGAAGCTTTTTCCAGTTGATTTTTCCCTCGAGATTTTCCACGTAAAATTCTGAGTTTTATTGTTCACTCTTTAAATACTGATGTGCTGTTGGATTTTAAGCTAAATGAAAACTTTTACTCTCGAATTGGTTTTAAGACGCATGTCGGCCAGCGGAAATGATTCATTTCATTTCATCTTACCCAAGTTTCCCAACAAGATCAAAACCACCATCGGTGGAGCATTTCAAGCTTTTAAGACAAGCGAAGAATGAAAATTCATCAAACTTCATTCCTTGATTTTGTCAAAATCGGCAACTCTTAATCTCAGAAGATCGTCCATGTTAAGCAAATTGATTACCATCCTAAGAAACAAGTCAAAGTTGGAGGATATTTTAACATTGAGAAGAGATATAGTTTTATAAATTATGATTTTCCAATCATACTCATGGAAAAACACGACCAAGGTTAAGGAGCAACTTTGGCTACAACCACAAACGGATGTTGATTCGACCTCTTCCATACAGTTAACATCATCGAGCAAAGACGACAAACAACCTAGATAAGTCAAAAGGTCCTTGGTGGACTTCCCCTCTTCCACATAGCGTCATCGAGTAACACTCGACAAACAACCTCGAATAGGTCAAAATCCTCGATTCAATTCACCTCATCCATGTTAACATCATCGTAACACCGACAAAGCTGATAGGTTCGGATCTGATTCTCCTCTCTTCCATAGGTTAAGCCAGGGTAACACTATGACAAACAACCAGATAGTCAAAAGGTCCAGTGGACTTCCTCTTCCATCTAACGCCAACGTAACACTCGACAAACAACCGGATGGGTCAAAATCTCGCCGATTCAATTCAACCTCTTCCATACGAACGTTATGGCAAAACATGACAAACAACCTCAGATAGGTCAAACCTTTGTACCACACAAGTCAACGTCCATCGAGCAAAGACACGACAAACAACCAGATAGGTCAAAGGTCCTTGGTGGACTTCCCACGACCTCTTCCACATAAGTTAACGTCATCGGGTAACACCCTCACAAACAACCTATGATAGGTCAAAAGGTTCTTAGTGGACTTCCCACGGCCTCTTCCACACAGGTTCACGTCATCGAGCAAACACTATGATAAACAACCTCGGACAGGTCAAAACTTTGTACTTAATCCACGGGTGCGTCGTTGAGCAACACTGAAGCAACCGCCGGATAGGTCAAAATCGCTCGGCGGATTTAATTCGACCCTTATCTGAGTTAACGTTATGGAGTCAGCTCGACAAAACAACCCGGATAGGTCAAAAGATCGTCGACGCCAACCACGCCGTCGTTAGTTGCGGTACGCCAACCACCCGTCGGTACCACCATCGCCGATAGGCGATCTCAGCTAGTCACCACCATCGTCGGTCGGTCATGCGTCGACTCACAGAGCCTGTTGCGCGTCGACTACATGCGCTCGCCGGTGGTGTCGACTTCCGGTCGTCTCTGCAGATCGCCGGTCATCGCGTGCCGAGCAATGTAGGCAATCTTGGTCACCACCATTGTGGCGGTCATCCTGGGCTACCAGCGTCGGTCGCAGGTACCGTCGCCGGTTCTTCCTTCTGGAGCCACCCCGGTCGATTAAGCCATGTCGTCGGTTGCCGTATTCATCGGTCGCCCGACCCATTTGGACTCGTGAACCGTAGCCGACCATCGCCCGACAATCTTAGGTCACCACCATGGTCGGTCATCCCAGCCAGCTCTGGCGGCTATCGTCGACCGTCGGTAGATCGATTCGTGCCGACCACCCGTCGGCGCCAAACCCGCGTCGGCGTCCTCATTCTTGTCATCGACGCGGTAGCCGCATACCGCGCAATCTTCGTTGGTCACCAACATCGATCGCCGGTCATCGCCGACTACAGAGCGTCGGTCGCCAGAGTCATTGCGATGCGATTCGCGACCAACCACCCGTCGATTCGCCAGCCAACATAAGCGGTCATGCGACTGCCGCGGTCCTTCCGCAGAACCATCGTGTCTCTGCCAATCACCACCATGCGTCGGCGGTTATCCTCGCCGACCAGCATCACATGCAGCGGACCTATGTCGCCGACCACCATCATCGCCGTCGCGTCGACCGTCTCCGTTATCGTCTCCTTGATGCTCACAGACGAGCGATCCGGCCGGCGGTTGACTCCTCTTTGAGGGAAAGCAAACAACGGCGTATGCCGGGCGCGGTCTCGAGCCGGGGCGGTCGGCGAGTTGATGCCTCTTCAGGAAAACCAACAACGATGATGTAAGCCATGTGCTTGATCGCCTCAAAACGGATGGTCAGATGGTAGGTTGATGCCTCTTTTGAGGAAAACGGAACAAAATAAATGCAGTACCATGGGCATTGATCGACTCAGAACAACCCTCACTCAAGAAGAAGAGAATCTTAGAGCGATGAAGAAGTGTGCGTCTGCTTGGCCTGGGGATTTTATAGACCCTTGTAGTAAGGGTAAATAGTCAAAACCGCTAGCAGTCAAAAATTACGAAGCTTAAAAAACCATTTAGATAGCATGAACCTCATCAAACCTGCCTTTCGCCTTCAGGTATCAGAGTTGTATGTGACCCAGACCAGCAACCCGAGCCGGGCGCAACCAGCTATGCTGCGCCAACGGTAGCCCAGATATGACGGTGTCGCGCTTAACCATTCGCCCGCGTTGATCTGCGACCGCTCCGACGTTCGGCGTGACAAAACTTCCAGCGTGATCAGCAGCTGACCGCATGACCCGACCGGATCGACCATCCGTGGCAGCGACCAGCGTGATTTTTGACTCGCCAAACAGCGACCCGGCGTGGTTTCGTGCGACCCTGACTGCCGACTGGCCCGGCCACCACTGAGCAGCGAACACCCAGATGACCCATGTCTGTGAATGGCGTATGGGCGCCCGTGCTCTTGCTAGCGGAGAACATGCTCCGTAGACGGATGGGTAAATAAAATTCGGCCACATACCTACACATATTTAGACGCAAGATTCCTCGTAGTCATAATCTTTGTCCTTATATGATCTCGTTCTCTCAAATGTGTATAATGGACCTGCAGATTGCTACAATTTGCTATTTTGAAGATTTTGACATATATTTTTTTTGATGATGAGATAATATCATCCAAAAATAAGAACTGATAAAATTTCTCTAGTCGAAGCACGAATCTTGATGTCGAAAGCAAGCTAATCAGAAATTGAAACTGGTCGAGATCAAGCACTTAAAATATCATTATAAATATTAAACTTTTACATGTTAGGTATGTACATGCATAAAAATTATGTGCTATGTATGTAAATTTCTCCTAAAAATATTTCAATGGAGCAAAAGACATCTCATAGCAAAACCAAATTTACTTCAAATGATATTTCCAAGTAATAACATAGAGAGTCAAAGGAACCGATAAAAATAATTGGGAAGAACTAAAGAAACTTTGTCATAAAGCATGAAATGTGTTAGAAAGGAATGCAAAGTCCATAATATAATCTCCATGGATCCAAAAGATATATATGACTCAATAGTGCCTATTGAGCTTATGCCCCAGATAGCTATTCGCTGCCCGCTTAGCTAACAATGAGCCAAACACTAACAAACATTTCGTTTCGATTTATAAATGAGCCGAACGCAATATCTTTGTCAGATTTTCCGATTTAACTCGAAATAAAAAAAATTATATTATATCATAATTGCAAATATGGTTTAGTGGTTACAGTTTTTGTTTTGCAAAAGATTGGTCCAGGTTCGAATCCTCCTTCTTACAGATTTTTCGGATTATTGCATTTCGAGCCATTTCGAACACGAGTTAAATACGAACAAAATAATTTTCAAACGAGTTGAACACGAACAGGGTTCGACTCACTCAAACTAGGCTAGTTTACACCCCTAACTAGAGATGCCTCTATCATCTAATAAAAAAAGAGGTATTTACATACAAATCAAAAAAAATTTATATATTTACATATTTAACACCAAAATCTTGATATTTATATGCATAATATTCAAATATTTAACATCTTATTGAAAATAACACTATTACTATAAGCGAATAAATCTTTTCATACATGATAAAATGTTAAGAAAGATAAATATCAAATTTTAGCTATTAGGCATATAAATACTTCATAATTATATGTATTGTATGTATGTAAATCTTTAAAAAAAGTGGATATAAATTAAAGAAATTTATACCTTCACCCACTCTCTTTTTATTAGATGATAAATATATCTCTATGTTTACTTTTTGAGAGATTTACATACATATCATATAATTCTTATATATATATATATTATATTCTAATCTTTAATATCACATCAAAAATATCATTATTATTCACTTTTTTAAAATAAAATATAATTTTTAAATATAAAAAAATATTAGATAAATAAATAACTAATTTTAGATATTGAATATATAAATTCATAAGAAAAATAAATAAATTTCACCATTGCCGGCGAAACAGGATTTGTTTGACTTGTCCGCCGTTGAATAAACAGCAGGTAATTAAATAATGATTTTAAATAAAATAAAATCACATTTGTTTTGCAAATGGCATGCACTGAGGCTGGCCAGCTTCTCCTAATATGCTCTTATTCTATGCATGATTATATAAATAATAGGAGTACTTACATATATATCAAATACATTTTATAAATTTATATATCTAACATCTATATTCTAAATTTTTTAAGTATATAATACCATATAATTTTCAATATCATTATCATCCATTTTTAAAAATATAAAATATCTTTTTAAGCAGTAAAAAATATTAGATAAGTAAATATCTAATTATATATATTAAATATATAAATACATAAAATTATGCGATATATAGATAAATCTTTAATAATATTATTAATATAGTATTGATATCTATTAGATTCAATGAATTTAATTTGATGATATGTTGTTTGAAATATATAATGTTATTTGAATAATAGAGCAATAGTGATTCTAAAACTTTTTACAATTAAACAATATTTCGAAGTCATTAAAAAGGACTTGATTAAATATTATTTATAACTTAATTGTTGGAGTATGTCAATAGACTAAAAAATTGTTGTATTTTAGTAATATGACACCGCGTGAACAAAAGAAAATGTTTATTAAAGAAGAGAAGAAAACTTCTTCATTTTATAATAATATTAATTATATTAAAGAACTAATACAATGAATTAATCAAGGTTTTATAAGCTTAATTCAAGGCTAGTTAGACTAAGCAAATTATAATTAATAACTAATTAGCTAACTCAATATATTATACTATACATTAATGATTTTCTAAAAATTTATTATCATACTATTTTATCGATAAAAGGTCTAATTATATTAACTTGATATTAATATTTATAAGTAAATTCAAATTTTTTATAGAATGGAGAGCGCTTCTGACTCTCGCCAGTGGCGATGAGCGCATAGAAGTGAAAATAATATTAATTATTAGATAATTAATTATTTAATAAATTACTTAGTGTTAAACAAGCAAATTAATTATTATAAGATTAATTGTCATAAATAGACATTACTCGATCACTATTGGTCTCAATTAAAATTTTATTAATTGCCAATGATTATAACTACAATAATCATTCTTTAAATATTAAATTAAATTGTTGCAATTTAATTAAGCTACATCTAATCAAAATAATTTAAAATAAATAAGCCAAATTAAGCTATCATTACTATAAAATAACATTAGAGCCGTTAACTCCTAATTGGCTATTTATGTTAATTAATATTTAAAAAACTAAATGGTGTCCAATTAACCTACTAAAATACCTTAATCGAATAAAAATTTTCCAGAGAAACTAAATCATCTCATATTTTTTCCATTTTAAGCTCTCACTCTCAAATTTTAACCCTCAAACATAATCTTAAAATGAACAAATTGATAAGATTTGAGGGGTGATCCAAAACTTATATGATTGATTTTGATAATAATTGCTTTATATATTTTGTCAAATTTAAATTAATATGAACAAAGATAAAGATAGATCTAAAAGATTTAGTTATAATGTATAAAAAATATCCTTAGTTTATTAGAATTAAATGATAATTTGATACTTAATATGATACAACGGAGAAGAAAAATTTGTATAATCGACCCCTCTTAATAAAATGAAAGCTAATTGTTGTTGTTATTATTATTGTTGTTGGCCATCACAAACTTCATCACAACACCCAATTTTAATTAAGGTTTAACTTAGAAGAATTTTTACATAATTTTATTTTTTAAAAGAAAAATATCAGCTTTTTCTGATAAAATGTTTTGTTATTGTTTTAAAAATTTTTATGATGGATTTTTTTTTACTATCAAATATATTGGAATGTTATAAATTTAAGAAAATTTACCCTTTCAAAACAATTATAATAATTTTAAAAAATATTCTCTCAATAATAATTTTACAATTATTTTTATAAATAACTTCATATGCCTCAAACCGAGTATTTAACATATCAAATTTTTTGCTGAGATCTACTTCGGTTGCTAGCTTGCTTCAACGCGATGACTGACGAAATCATGGGCGTACAGATTTGCCTCACGCTCACCAGTAAAAAAAAAATGGCTTAAAATATATTAAAGAAATATATTGTAAAATATAACATAAAATAAAAAAAATAATAAATAATAAAATTGATCTCAAATAATCCCTAAATAAATTCTTTAATTGATACTTAATGGCTAAGGGGAAAAAAAATCTTCGTTGGCTCTTTAATTGAGATTGCCTTGGAGAGTATTGAAGTAACACTTGAATATGAATTTAAGTATATTATTTCAACTTTTTTTTTTTAAAAGTGTGGGAATTAGATTCCACTCTACATTATTGAATAATAAAATAAGCTTAATCTCAAGTAGTGCAGCAAGGCAAATCAAAGATGAGAGAATGTAAAGAAGATTAGACAGTTATCTCTTTGTCTCTAATGTGAATCTTCATAAGGGATATATTCCATTTTTTGATCATTAAATGTACGGTAAATAGTTTATGATTTAACAGAAAAATAAGTTTACAAAGTTTAAAAAAATGTTTTCTTATGGAATTTGGGCGCAATGAAAGGAGAAGCTATTGTTCAAAGGCATCTAAGGGTGTATTTATGATTGCTTTATGACTACTTTATATTTTAAATAGCAATTATATTTATATTTGACTATTAGTTTTTTTAACTATTTTTTAGAAAATGTTGTGCTGAAAAATTGATTTTGAGAATCAGAACTATTAGAATGTGGTGACTATCAGAAAACTGTTATTTGAATTTTTCAAATAAAAAAATTATAACAATCATAATATTTTTTAAAATGTTGATTTCTTCACAACAATTTTACATCCAACTTAAAAAAAACTACTACAACTGGTCCAAATGAACCTTAAATGCACAACTTACTTAAAAAAATTAAATCCCTAAATTAAAATTAATAAAATTAACAATGAAATTTTTATAAATCTTTCATCTCAAAACAAACAATTATAATTTTGGCCATCATAAAATTTGATGATTTGCATGAATCTTGTTGGCTTCAAAAACTAAGGTGTAAGGAGATAATTATCTTACAAGTAAAAAAAAAAATTATATATCTCATATTCATAAATGCATTACACTTATAACAATCATAATTAATAATAAGTTTTATGATTATTCTTATCCCAATCAAAAATATATCATACAAATAATTATATAAATAAAGTTGTTTAAAATATCAAAAGTTTATATTTAATTTTCTCATATTAAATAATTTTAATTTTTTCTTCTAATTTAGCATTCTTTTTATAATTTTATTATAAATAATTGCTTAAATCATGATTATTTTATCTCAATTATATTAAATAAGCTGGTTCATGTGCTAAATAGAACTCATAAAATAGAGCTCGAGTTCAAGCTCGATTAAATAATTAAGCTCAAGCTCAATCTAACTATGACTTTCAACTATCCTTTAGAGTTCCAAGTTACTATGAAAGATACAAGCTTCCAAGAAATTTCCTTTTAAATAAGTGAAGCAAAATTAAAAAAAATATGCAATATAATATGAAATATATGCTAATTTAAAAGATGTAGAGCAATCACATCAATAATAAAATAATAAGTGATGTTGCTCTAAGATATAGTTATATATATATAACCCACCGTCTCTTACTGGGGTTTACAACCCCCAATCGAAGTTCGAATCTTCTCCAGTGGCACCTATATTTAAGGTAATCGACACGTAAAATGATGTTGCAGCCCACTAATTAATCAACGACATCCCCACCCACAAGATGGGTGATGTGTTGGGTGGATACCCATTCCAAAAAAAAAAGATATAGTTATAAGAATACTATATCAATCAATTGAAAACATTAAGTTTATATATTCTAGTATGCCTTTAATTAACATTATTAAAAAAACTTGAATATTAAAAAAAAATCTATTTATAAAAATAAAAAATATTTAAAAATACATCAAATAAATATATTCTTAAAAATAATATAAAAAGTAAAAATATAAAAATTTAATTTCGAATAGACCTAAAGTAACTATAAGTATAGTGCGCAAACCCCCTTTGCTGAAGTGCTAACTCTAGCTTCTAAAGCATTTATGCCAAGGTAACCTGAGCAGGTTGTCTTTATTACTTAACACATTAGGGGATATTTGAGATAAATATTATTTAAAATTTAAAATTTTATTTTTATATTATTTATAAATTATATTTATAAAGTATATTTTTATTTTTATTTTAGAAAATAAACAATATTATTTTTATAAACACTCAAATTTTTTAAATATTTTGAATATTTTTTAAAGTAATAAATATTATCAAATATATTTTATTTTAAAATAAAAATATAAATAAAATAAAATAAAAACATAAAAAAAACAAAACAAAATAAAAATGATCCAAAAAAATCACTTGGCATGTTTTAAGAGTTTTTATATTTTTATATTTTCAAGATAAATAATAATATTAAAATAATTTTTAGATGTTTTAATGTTTTAATAACAATTATCATTAAATATTTTTTATTTTAAAATAAAAATATAAATAAAATAAGATAAAATTATTAAAAAAAAAAAAGAAGAAATTTATTCACAAACAGCCCCTTAGAGTTTGGAAAGTTGTTTCCCGAGAAAACTTTCATTTACCATCACCAAAGAATTGCATTTGCCATAAATTACAAATATACAAATATACAAATATGAGAATGCCTACAAAGATTATCAGAAGGATATCCCTCGGTCTGCTAACTTACGGTACATTGAGGAGAAAGAACATCATCTTAGGATGTACATTTGATTTATTGAAAATTTTTTTTAATCAATTGTGATATATCTCTTTAAAAGTTATAAAACAAGCGCGAATATCAAGTTAAATCATGTATACAATCAAATTAAACGACTCAATAAGATGAGTCCAATAACGTTAGAATTGGATCAAATTGAGCACAAATGAGCTTAAATCAAACTCAAAAACTTATTATGAAAATTTTGAAATACTGATTGGATGATCAAATGATTTTCTAATTTAACGCTTATAAATCGAAGCGTAAACTAATTTAACTTGGATTCTTTGTGTGTGCTCCGGTTCACTATTAGGCTATTTATTTTAATCTTAAAATAACAAATACTTTGACTTTTTATTTATTTATTTGATTTTTCCAACACCAAAATCAGAATAATAACAAAAAATAAACCAAAAATCAAAGTAAACTTTTAAATCCAACAAAACTAATTTAAAATTTTAGTTCGATTTAATTTTTTTCTTATAATTGTTTAATGCACACCCCTATACCATGTAATAAAAAACAATAGAAGATTGGAAAGAAGATTTGCTTTGAACGAAAAGCTTTTGTTGCAGGCTTTATCTACCTCCTTTACACTTTGCCTTTATTTTAATTTGTATTTTTTTTGAGATATTTGAGATAAATTAATGACAAACTTAACCATACAATATATCTATAAGGCTTAAACCCTAAACCTATTAGTTAAAAGTAGGGGGCAAACTCAAGTATAGTTGAGGGGTATAATTTTCCTCATAAATTTTATAATTTTTTTTTATATGAATTAGTAAAATTAATTATTTGCTTCCTTTTAAAATTGTTTTTATCTTTTTTTTTACAAGGAGGTTCAATGCATTCCTCAAAATTTCATCCCTCAGAAATCTTGCAGAGAATCTCAATGGTTTAATACTTAAAAGTTCATGAATGGGATAAAAATGATTAAAAAATCATTCAAACATGTGGCATATTCTATCTCTTGATGAAATAATTTAATCTAAAGCATTTATATTTAAAAAGGAAGCTTGTGAGCTGCCTATCCCCTGTTTCAGCTGATTGTGTAACTTTCATTTAGATAGCCTAAGAGCCCAAAACCGAATAAAACCAAGATTCAACTATCAAGGAGGGTTTCATTCCCAATGCCTACTTCATAATCCTCCTAAACAATGGCCCTACAATGGACTACCTTTATAATATCACTCAACATCTAGGTCAGAAAAACAATTAGTCAAACTAGAAGGGCTGCAAATGAACCGAGCTGCTCAACAAGCTTATTATTCTGCCGATTAGCTGCATGATTGTTTGATTAAGCGGAAGACTTCTTTATAAATACTCGATTGTTAAATAAACAAGCTTGAACAACTTGTTGTTCAATTCATTTATGTTCATGAACAACATTATTTAAAGCTCGTGAACAAACTCATTAAGAAGCTCAATTACGGCTCGATTAAGGCATGCTTGTAAACAACATCATTTAAAATTTTATTTTTAGGCTTAATAAACTTTAATTGATACAGCTTGTATAAATTGTTCAACAAGTCGCCGCAATTAAAGCTCAATATTAAAGTTTCTCTTTATTTCATTAAACAGCCGCTTAATAAAACGATAAGTCTAATCCCGAAGTTCGCAGACAAACTCGAGCTGAGCTTAAACAATATTTTTTAAAATGAGCTTGAGCTTGAACATCATTCTAAAAACTCAAATCGAGCACGAGCTCGATAAATGAGCTTAAACTCGAACAAGCATACACTAGCTCAACTTGGTTTGTTTGCAGCCCTAATATTAGGTCGATATCTGAAACAGAAAAGGACATCTATACGTGAGTGACATTTGTCTATTTTGTGCATTTCGACCAACTTCAGATTCATGCACCAGCAGAAGAAAGCACACTCGTGGCTTTATAATTAGAGAGAAGGATATCCGCACCTGAGTGGCATTTGTCGATTTCATGCTCCTCGACCAACTTCAGATTCATGCAGCAGAGAAAGCACACTCGTTGCTTTATAATGTGTTTGTTCTCTCACAGCCTTAACCAATTTCACATGAAAAAGATGAATTCTGTGAGTGCTTGGTCTTCAATAATCTGCGTGTCTCCATCATTCATAGTCTCCATAAGAGCAATATCCTTTTCTGAAGTGGTGGAAACCATTTCAATCCACAACAACTGTAACCTTATCATAACTCTAAGCCTCAGAGATCAACCTCATCACTGGAAGGCAATAATGGCAAGATTGTGCAGCGATTGAAAAACTTGCCTCATCATTGATATCAAATGAAGCGTCTCCTGTAGAAGGTTGTGGCCTTTGATGGCCACCAGCCCGCATATCTCATCCAACCTGTTGCAAACTCTGTCAAATTGGGGGCGTAAGCTGCAATCAAACTAGAACTATTGGACAACATTTAGTCCAATCAAGCTTGATCCGAAAGTGATTTAAAAGTCACTAAATTCTAAAATTCGCAAGAAATTTGAGAATAAACAAACCCCACATGTCAATTTAGGATGCATAAAAAATGGAAAATTTACAATTTAAGAAAATAGTATGCAAAGATGCCAATTATGGAAGCTAAATGCCAATTATCTGTTGATCTCCATGCATGTCACATTAGTCGAGTCGAGTTTATAAGACGACGTCAATCGGTTTCGAATACAATAACGCACAAATCGAAATGCACGATATCGTCAAATGACCGATGACGACGAACTAACTTCGCCATCGCTCGTAATATCGAAATTGATCGAATATACATATTGCACAATTCCGCCAACCGACGGGGAATTGACGCGCCACGCGCATATCACCCGGAAGCCACGACATTGCCCAAAGGACATCCGTTCACAAAATTGATCGTTCCGTTAGTGTCGAAATGTTGAAACTTATCAAATGAGACTGTCCGTGCTCAATTCGGATCACGGAGCAGTGTCGAGCGATCAGATGCGACGACGCACGATTCTGAACTGAAATTGACCCGATTCGACGCCGACGTGAACCAAACGGCCTCCGATTGCGAAACGAATTGCGCTGTTGTGTCCGGAACATCAGAATAACCTAAGATTAATATATATATTAATTATATAATAATGTTACCGTAAAAAGTCCAATTAGGGTTGATTTGATTATTTAAAACTCAGAAAGAAGAACTCTATATAAGCATATTGTCACGGAGAAACTTTTCTCAAGTCACCTGTGCGGCCTTAGTGCTCTTCCCTTGACGCTAAGTCAGCCTAACTTTCGCAACGCAAGACAAGAACACTGAAAACTCTTTTGGAGAAGAGAGGTTAGAGTAAGGAAAATACTTTACTAAGCAAAGGAACTTTACAATGCTAGATTGCTTGGAACCTTGGATGGTTCCAAATGGGAGGGGAGGTCCCCTATTTATAGTCCTCTCCCTTGGTCAAGAACATTTTAGAGTACATTAAAATATATATGGTTCTAGAGTATTCTACACTACTCTTAGCATATACATGGTTTCTATAGTATTCCATATGATTCTAGACTCCTTTTGAAGCATTCATCTTCTTAAGGCCTTCTAGACTTTGGTAGAACCTTCTAGAGTTCTCCAAGTTCTTCTTTCTTCTATATTTCTCTAGAAGCTTCTCCATTTATATATAGCTAAGAGAGCATGGTTGTTCTCCATTTTATTTAGCTCCGTGACATTCTCCCCCACCTAAACCCGTGATGCCCTCATCGCGTGCCTGCATCTGAATTGCCACGGAGTATCTGCATCTTCAGTTGGCCTCACTATCTGGCAACCCTTTCCATTTGATGAGATAGTTTCAGTGGTTTGACACCCTTCTCTTGCGAACCTCCATTTCCTCTACTTCTTTGTCAAAAGGAGTAGTCATTCTTATCGGAGCTTGCTTGGGTTCCGTTAGGTGTCTCCTTTTCTGATCTCCATATCTTCCTGGCCCACCTGTTGCCTTGTGTTGTGCGGCCCTAGCTATCTCCATTGAGAGTTCTTTTGACAACTCTGCCAATGAGATGTCCCTGAACTCTTCCAGTTTCATTGCTGCCTCCCTTGACATGTCTTCTTGTGGACTTGGTTCTTCATCATTCATATCATGAAGAACGGTAAAGTCATCTCCCTATTCGTGTTGAATGTCCTTGAATTGGATGGCCGTGAGCATCATTGCATCTGACTTGGAGGCTCTTATCACTGTCACCGTGCAAGTTTGATTGCCTTCTGTGATGCACATGCTGTTGGCAAATGGCATCAAGATTGCCTTTGCCTGATCCAAGAAATCCAATCCAAGAACAACCCTATAGTCATCCATTGGGATGACAGAGAAGTTCATCATACCTGACCAAGCTCTCACGTTGGTCTTGACTTCTCATGAGAAGCCCCCGTGTCTACCGTGGCATTGATAGTTTTTCCCGCAATTACCATCTCCACGAAGAGCAGCCCCCTGGCTTGTGGCTTTGGAGCAGCCTAAATCTTATTCAAGAGCTGCATGGATCCCACTTGTGCCACCACATCATTCCCCTTGGCTTCCGCTGCCTCATGATGACTTGTTAAGAGGGACTTCAAGGCATTCTTCTGAGGACACTCCCTTGCCCAATGAGGCCCTCCACAAAGGAAGCAGTTATTATGTGGTTGACTCTTTCCTTCCTTCTGCTTTCCCTTGTATTTTCCCCGGGTCGGGGTTGATTCTTGGTGATACTCCTCCATATGTTGTCCTTCGTCTCCCCCACCATTGCCATAAGCACTCCTCCTCTCCTTTGGCTTTGTGGACTCTTTAGTGTAGTTGATCAAGCTCTTGGAAATGACAATGGCAGTCGCAATATCTTGCACTCCACGCCTCCTAAGCTCGATCTTTGCCCATGATTGAATTTCGTCCATGAAGTAGAAGAGAGAGTCTTTGTCGGACATGTCAGGAATTTCAAGGACTAAACTGGTGAAGTCTTTGACATACTCCCTGATCGACCCTTCTTGTTTGAGCCTCCTTAATTTGGCTCTAGCCTCATCCTCTGCATTCTCAGGATAGAACTGCTTCCTCAGTTCTTTCTTGAAGTCATCAAAGGTTGATATGGTGCACATACCTCTTTCCATATCTCCACGCCTCCTCCTCCACCAGAACATAGCGGTGTCTGAAAGATAAAGAGCAGCAAATTGGACTTTAGAACCTTCATCAGTGATGCCCATGGATCCAAAGTACCGTTCTAGACCCCATAGGAAGTTGTCTACCTCCTTTGCATTGCGAACTCCCCTGAAGCTCTTTGGTTTAGGCACTGATCCTCTTGGCTTCAATGGCATGGCTGATTTGTTAGTGCCCTCTGCAGGCGATGTCCCTCGCATCTCCTCCATGCCTGCACGTAGACTAGTCATCTCCTCCTCATGAGATCGCTGCATCCCATGGAGCTCCCCCATTAGATCCTCCAGCATTTTCGCCATTTGATCCAGGAGCGATTCCTGCAGCCTAGCCAACAGGTCTCTGATTGATGAGTGGATGGTGGCGTCCTCCACCTCGAGGCCATTCACCCTTTCACCTAGATCCTCCATCTGGGCTTCCATCCCCCCCATAGCCTCCTCCACCTGAGTAAGGCGTGCCTCAAAGCCAGAGATTATCTCATTGGACTTCCCACGTGGCTTAGATGCAGTGGGATCCCGTTGCTCATCATGACCTCAAACATGTTGAGATGACTCCACATTCGTGGTCTCCGATCCAACAACTTGTTCCTTGCCAGCCTTCGTCATGCCTCCAACCTTGGCTCTGATACCAACTGTCACAGAGAAACTTTTCTCAAGTCACCCATGTGGCCTTAGCGCTCTTCCCTTGACGCTAAGTCAGCCTAACTTTCGCAATGCAGGACAAGAACACTGAAAACTCTTTTGGAGAAGAGAGGTTAGAGTAAGGAAAATACTTTACTAAGCAAAGCAACTTTACAATGCTAGATTGCTTGGAACCTTGGATGGTTCCAAATGGGAGGGGAGGTCCCCTATTTATAGTCCTCTCCCTTAGTCAAGAACATTCTAGAGTACATTAAAATATATATATGGTTGTAGAGTATTCTGCACTACTCTTAGTTTCTAGAGTATTCCATATGATTCTAGACTCCTCTTGAAGCATTCATCTTCTTAAGGCCTTCTAGACTTTGGTAGAACCTTCTGGAGTCCTCCAAGTTCTTCCTTCTTCTATATTTCTCTAGAAGCTTCTCTCTTTATGTATAGCTAAGAGAGCATGGTTGTTCTCCCTTTTATTTAGCTCTGTGACAATATGCTAACATCTAATCCTAAGGATTCCTATTCACAGCCCTATTCACAGCCGCACACTTATTCCTCTCGGTTAGAGCTTCCAAACTGAATGAGCAATTTGTTCATCCATTCCAAGTAGCGCACGGGAGACTTGCCTCCTTTCTTCGCTCCTCCCTCCTCACTGCTCATGCACCCAACTAACAAGGTGGCAGCATCACGAACAACGCATGAGCACTGCTCTCCATCCTCCTGTAGAAAACACGCACGACATTGGCTCTCCTCACTCTCAAATTCTCCATTCGGTGGAATGAACCTCTCTTCTCTAACCGAGCTCTTTGATTCTATCGTTCATCCATCTCAAGCAGCTTGAGATGATCTTCCTCTCTTCCCTTGGCGAGCAACCCTTTCGACTCTACTGATTTCTCTCCTACGAACAACCACAACCCAAATCTAGCAAATCGTGGTAAGGTTGTATTTTTCTTCCCACAACAACGAGTCGATCTTAATATGTGATAGCTATTTTGTTTGGGATTTATTCTTTCTTGTTTCTACAAGATTTAAAGTAACTTTTTACTGCTTGATTATATTAAAGCTTATGTTTTATCCTCCCATTGATAGTGATTTTGTTATTGGAGTAAAATAGGATATGTAAATGGTATTTTTTAAGTTTTCTCCTAAGGTGTGATGCAGCCATTTTACCGATTGGTATAATACAAGTTACATCCAACTTGGATTGTGCTATCAAGCTAATAGCCTCTAAAGGTAAAATGAGAAATGAGGTTGCATGTAGGTTAAACCTGTGGTTGTCACTATTGTTTGGCAAGTCTGAAGTGTAGAACCTGAGCAAAGTGTTAGGATTATGTGTATCCCAATTCTACTTGTGTTTTGCTTCTAAATTATTGCTGCATTTGCTAAGGTTGAGAAGAGTGATAGCTTCTTGATGTTTGGAATGAGGCTAAAATGGAGGTTAAATCCATTGAGAGGTTATGGTTCTCATTAATGTTTGATGGGCTTCAAAAAAAAGGGAAAAATGAGTTAGGTGAGGATAAAATCCAGGTGGTGGAACAATCACACTTAAATTCTAATCATTTCTCTTTCATGCATATATGTAAAGATAAAATTGTAATGAATGCTAAAAGCCTTAAGTACTCACTCGTGATTGTTTCAACACGGTGGGGAAGTTTGCTAGACATAAGTACTCATGCATGTTGCTTCAGCATGTCGAGGAAATCAGGATAGTTTTCACATAGGTTTGAAGGCCTATGCGACGCTTTTCATAAGCACGGTAGGTGCAAGAAGATCACTCGGCCACAGTGTTGCAAGATACCTAACATGCATGCATTCCATAAGCATGGTGGGAAGGCCTCAGCAATCCTGATGCAGCCCCCTACATGGGAAAGATGCCGGGAGATTACCGGATTTCATTTCAAACGTCTGTGAATATGCTTGCCCAACGTATTAAACTCATATGCTTACTATTTCAATGTAATTGCAAATATTTGCTAGATATAAGTACTCGTGCATGTTGCTTCAGCATGTCGAGGAAATCATGATGGTTTTCATACAGGTTTGAAGGTCTATGCGATGCTTTTCATAAGCGCGGTAGGTATAAAAAAATTACTCAACCGTGGTGTTGCAAAACACCTACCATGCATGCTTTCCATAAGCGTGGTGGGAAGGCCTCAACATTCCCGATGCAGCCCTCTACATGGGGATGACGTCAGGAGGCTGCCGAATTTTATTTCAAACACATATATTGAAGGCCTATGCACGTTTTCTTAAGCGTGGTGGGTTTAGAAGGCTCTTTAAGTTACAGTGTAGGAAGACACTAACTATGCATGCTTTCTTAAGCATGGTAGGAAGGCTCTAGCACCCCCGAAGCAGCCCCCTATGCGGGGACGACGCCAAGAGGCTGTCGATATTTTATCAAAATAGAGATTAATAATTAATGAAAATAAAATAGTTAAGGAATAATATTTGAAGCATAAATGACTAATAAGACCAATAATTGAGCTAAGTATAATATACTAAGCTGTTGAGATAAGATTGAGCTTACAATCATCTGACTAACAATAGTCTACAACAAATTAGATATCTATTCAATGTAAGTAAAATACTTGAATGAATAAAAAATACACTGTGCAATGAAACATTCAAAAGAATTGAAGTCGAATATGAATGAAACCTACAATATACGCCACCGGATTCACAACACATCGTACAAGCGAACATAAGACATTAATTAAAGATTTAATTAAACTCTTACACACATTATAAAGCATTATTAAAACTCAAATTTAATATCACAAAAGTGTACAAGTATTCTTAAATACACCCGCATGGGCCCCGACATTATGTTGAATGCGTAAACTTAGTGTCTGAGGATGCTGCATGGGTTGCTTTCCGGTTTGGTCTTAGGACCAGGTCCAGGTTAATAAAACCTAAAAAACTTAATGATGTTATTATAATATTTTTAATTTAATACAATCTGAGAAGCTAATTCTATCATAGAATGATAAAAAATAAATCTATCAGTATCATTGTTAATGCATCTTTTCAAGTTCAAGAGATCAAGAAGAAAGTCTCAAACTCGATCCTCTATGTTCATTCTAAAGTTGATAAGGTTTAGAGAACAATAGATCTTGAAATAATTAATCTAGATCTGATCCTCTGTAAGAAAATAGTCAGAGTTGACAATGTCTATATCTTGATTTGGTCTTAGGACCAGGTCCGGGTTAACAAAACTAAAAAATGCCACACCAAATCAAAACTTACAATTTGACATCTACACTTCAACTTAGACATCTTAATGTCCATATAATATTTTAAAAGAACAGATACTCGTATGAATGTTGAAGTGTTGCCAAAGTCAGGCACTTAAGAAAATATGCAGGCCATATAAAAAAGAACAGATAACTATATATCCCTGTTTGGTCTCAGGACTAGGTCCATGTTAACAAAACTCAAAAATTTATATCAAAACTTATGCTTGCAATCTGACACATATGTCATGTCAAATATAACCACTTCAACTTAGATATCTAAATGTCTATACAACATTATAAAAGAACAAATACTCACATGTATGTTGAAGTATTTGTTAAATCAAGCATCTAAAAAGATATGCAAGTCATGTGCAAAATGAAAGAACATATATCTACACCCCGGTTTGGTCTTAGGGCTGGGTTCGGGTTAACAAAACCTAAAAAAATCTAATTATGATATTATAAGAATTTTTATTTAATAAAATTTGAGAAGCTAATTCTGTCATAAAAATGAAAAATGATAAATCTATTAACACTTCTGAAGTTCAAACTCCTAAGAGAAAAATCCCAAACCCGATCCTCTACGCTTAAGCTAGAGTTAGCAAGGTTTAGAGGATTACAAATATGGCGTTCGGTACGTATTGCTCTATCCTCTACAAGGAAGCATCAGAGTTGACAAGGTCTACACATTCAAAAGATTATCATTATTATGATTTAAATGATCGATGATCATATATTCAAATCTAAATCAATCATAAAATGATCAAAATTTGAATAAAAAAATAATAAAATATAAATTAAATTAAATTAATTACTTAAATTTAAATTTAAAATCATCCACCCCTCCACAACTGTTTGTCTGGGGGTGATAAATTAAGAAGACTTTTTCTCATAAAGAGCTAATATCAAATCAAATGCATAACTATTTTCATACTCAAATAATCTAAGCCCGTAAGGATATGGCCCGTGTCTTCTGTCTGCGTGATTTTGCCATAAAATGACACCACATAAATGCGGTCAAGATCAGAGTCCTCTGACCAGGTGGTTCGCCGTGATATGACACCACTAAATTATGGTTACGGTTGTAGCCCGTATGTTCGCCAATGATTTTGCTCTTTGAGCTATGAAATATAGAATGTGTTTGATTAGGCAAAAAATCTTATGTTAGCTAAGGTTGACTTATATTTGTCCCCTTAGATAAACTTTACCCCAGGTATACAAGGACACCTTGGATGACGTAACCCGTAATATTCTTAACAAGGATCCTTCTAAGGTTGGGTCAACTACCTCCTACATTGCGGACCGGGGACCAACACGGATGACAATCATGGGATCTAGATGAGCGTCATCATTCCCCCCCGATAAAAGTTTTAAATTAAAATGATAAATTTAATAATTTTAAAACTCCACTCACTACTATTATATACTTGTTATTTAACGATTCATAGACTAGCCTTAATCGAAAGTGCTCTCACAGTATTGAGAGGGGTAATTAACTATAGGGGGTTACGCTTATAGGAAACCTAGAACTAGATATAAAGTTCTCGCAAAATGAGGGTGAAATCTCTGAGTACTATCTTATCAACTAGTCATCTACTTTATGAAACTTTCACAAACACTTAAAACATTCTTTTCATCAAAAGAGGTCGGTGGCGAATTTTCGGATCTTACAGATTTCTAGTGACTCTACTCGTGACATGTTTCTCTTTCCATCTTTGGCTAGTCAAATTTGAGCTATAGTAGCAGCAGAGTATAGTAAAATGAAAATTTAAAGTTATTTATAAAGTTAAATTGATTGAAACTCAAAATTATTTTTTTAATGAACATAATTATGAAGTTTTGAAAATCTCTTTTATTCATAACTTGTTTTCATACTTTATCATGTTTATTCTGTTATATCTCTACATCATGAAAGTGTGGGATGATATATCAATTACTGATTACTAATCTCATCTTTTATTTTACAGATGGATCTTTAGAACACACCCTTCATTGTCGTAGGGCAGAGCCAACATCCGGCTAATCGTCATCAACATGGATCTTTGAGCTACTATACAATTTGGTAGCATAAATTTTCTAGATAGCTCACTTAGGCTGCGAGATAATCATGCACAACTTGCACATCAACCTGTGCAGCAGGCCAAATCCACTAAAATTCCTGTCATTACTGTTAGGGAGGTTCCTCAAAAGAGTGCCTCTATATTTGAAAGGTTGGGACATACTGAAGCTCCAGCCATGAAGACAACTATCACTAGACATAAGTTTCAGTCGTGCCTGTTAATGCGACCACTCTACCAACCTTTCCCTTTGCGCAAGGCCAACATGATGCTAAAACATCCTCATATGGAGGAAAGCTGATCAGAAGGCAGAGGAGAAGAAGGAATGCAGAGTTGCAAGCCCATCAGCTCTCACCTGGCCCTTTTGTTACACAACCAGCTGTGGAACTAGAAGTGAGTGTTCTCACTCACAAAAAATTTAAAAATCTCAAGTGGGTGAAAAGGAACAAATCTGGTGATATTAAGCATAATTGGGAGCATACAAGTTCCAACCTAAGGAGGCATCCAGACTCATCTCTAGAGTGCACAAGGTGTGAGTTGTAAAAAGGCCTTATGAAAAAGAGATATCAAAGACCAATTATTAGAGAGGCTAATAATGCTGCACTGCAGAAGCTATCACCAAAGGTAGTAAGAACTCAGGATCATTACAAATAAGTCTTGCGTGGTGAACATCGGGGCATGACACCTGAACCACGCATTTGGGAATCCACAGCTGAAAGATCCTAGTAGAAGAGAAAACAAGTCTGGAGGCCGAAACCTCAAGAAGAAGTGGCCACAAAAAGACAGAAAGGCATGACATCCAATTTACATATTCAGAAATCTGCTGATGACATGACCCAACAGGAATGGGTTCCTAAAAAGAATGTTATAATTAATGAGGCTCGTGGTGGTCGACACCCTGGAGAAACCTCCAGAGAATTCCATCATCAACCTAAACGATCTTCCCTTGATTTTGATAGTAGGCCTCCGATCGAGAAGACGTTCATCCCACTCTCTGAGCCTGAAATCAGATGGAGATGTCGATCAGAGATAAGGCTGCAAGAAGAAGAGGAAGATGAAGAAGATATAATGGGGGTAGATGTGATGTGGTACAACACATGAGAACCATATGATGTACTACATTCGATCCGTCATGGCGCGCATCCATCGAAGAACCATTGCAATGTCAAACAGGAACCGGTTCCTCCTCGGTGATGAGCAAGAAGAGGAACGAGAAGAAGATAACACCCATTCGACACTTTGCTTGCTCGTGTAAACACAAGTGCAACGCATGGCGAAGGATAAAGAGATCTCTTAGCTAAATTCAAAGATGAATCTCATGATGTAAATGATGCAGAGGAACGCTGCCACAGCATCGACACTAGTTTCTCCAGCCAATCATCAAACAATCAACACCTCACCCATCAATTCACCAGATGGTAAAAATGAAGTCAATCAATTGACTGCTCAACCTACCCTCGATATCGAGCACATCCGAGATGATAGTTGTATAACTTAAAATATAAGTGAAAAGATTAAAGCGTTATATCACAGTGGAGAAACTGAGATCCCTTACCTTGTAGAATATGACCAGGTGCCATATCCTAAATGTTACTCAATGCTGAAATTCCACTCATTTGATGACAACGGTAACCCCAGGCAACACTTAACATAATTTAAAGCAACCTATGGTATCTAATGATGCAGTTGTTTTGCCATTCGTTACTTAACTTAGCTTTTGAATGTCACGAGTTTGAGCACTCTTAAGACATTCATTGAGTTGGAGGTAATGCTCATCAAAAGATTTGCCAGTGCAGTCAGAAAGACTACTATAGTTGATCTCACCCTAGAGAAGAGAAAGAAGGACGAGTCAGTTACAAAGTACATAACTCACTGGCAAAATATGAGTATGAAGTACGAGCAATAGTTGAAAGAAGAATATGCAATTCAGCTGCTAATGGACAACATTGATGATAAAATGACATCTTATTTATGCATGGCTTCCATCACCACCTCCCAAGAACTACTGGTTCGAGTGGCGAAATTTGAAAAGTTTAATCTTTTCAAACTTGAAAGCCATGTAGATAGAACAAAGAAAGGGAAGTTCTCAGAATCAAGGAAGAGTAAATCTCACACTACTTCATACGATTTGAATAGAGGAAGACGAGCGACCAATAATGTAGATAAGGGGAAACGACCAATTTATTTTGAAGAAAAGGTCAAACAACCCTTCAATTCTCAACCAAAGTTAGTTCTTAGAGGAAATGAAAAACCCAAAACTTTCTCGGGTAGTGGTGAGCACCCAAGATAATCATTAGGAGATGATGATTGAATGCATCCATCTCTTAAGAAGAAAATGAACAAGGAATTCATTCAAAAGGGAAAGTGTGGCTAAACTATTTCGGCAAGCACTCAAAGAAGGGTTAGAGTTGCCACAATGTAAAAGACCAAGTTGATCTAGCCCAAATTCTTTGTCCATATCTTATTAGCCACATAAGATTGCTATGTATTCAAAGACTAGTTGGAAAGGAAGTACAAAAAGGGTGAATTCACACTATCCAATAATGTCCTTATTCATCCAAAGAAAGAATCTACAATGGTGGTTACATCCTCTTTCGTGTCCCCACAGAAAAATAAAGTGAAATAAAAGACTGTTGAGAATGATAAATGGGAGACTACGATCTCAAAGAAAATTGTGAAAATGTTGAAATAGTTAGAATATGGGTGTTGTAGATGACTTTGCCATATCAGAACCAAAGGAAGGATCTACATCAAAAGGTTTTGCTTTTCAGAAGTAGTTTAAGGTGGTTGGTGTTTTTCACCGAGAAGTAAAACATCAGTTTGTCAAAACTCCCAAAAGGCCACCAAACAAAGAAGATAAAGAAGAAATCTACCACCCAAAAGATTATTAATAATTTGGAAGAATATCAACAACCAACAAGACAACCAATCAAGCTTACTAATTTTATGTCAGGACTCCATATCATTGAAACAAATGATGAAGGAGATGATGATGAAGAATCACTTTTTAGAGAAGCCTATCAGGTTATCTCAGTGTCTTGGGATACTCTTCGACGGAGTTCGCTTCTTCAAAATAATTCAAGAAGAAGAACCACCGATGATGTAGCATTCAAGCCTTGTTTGATGGTGAAGTAAATAAATGATAGCTCGAAAGAAGACTTGTTCTTTTCGAAGGAAGATGAGTCAGAGTTTTCAATGTCACCATTGATGAAGGGCATAAAACTGGGAAGTGATTCTAAAGGCTCCATCCAATCCTCCAGCATAAATAATGATTTTGAAGAGGTAACTTCTTTAGAAGAATGAGTCAAGATTTAGCTAGAAGTGGCAAGGTCAGCCATCATCATGAAGAAAGGAATGCCAAATAAAGGCAATGACAAGAACAGTTAATAAAATATCATTCCCAAAGATTCAGAAGAAGTCTAACATGGATAAATGAATCGATTACAACATCCTGTTGCACTTGAGGAAGATCTCTGCACAATTGAGTGTGTATGAGACCCTCTTAATATTGCAAGATCTTTGTGAAACCTTAATTAAGGCTATTAAGAATCCAGAGAAACATGAAGCTGTTGACCTTATTTTTAGAATGAGCTCTTGACCCCTCCATCTTAGACATGGGACTTCTCTTAGACTTTAAGAGTTCCTTAGTCTTAAGACACATCTAGTGATTAGGTGGAAACTCAACCTAGTCCTAGAGACTTAGAAGAGTTAGCCATAGGAATAGGTCATGCCTTGGGATGTTGAAAAATTTGCCAATAGAACCAAATCCTCACTTCCTCCCTTCAAGTCAAACTCAAATCAATTCCAACTTGATCAATTTTCTCAAGGCTCCTCAATTTATGATTTTCTCAAACTCAAATCAATTCCAAATGATTGAAACCCATGATTGAAATCCAAATTCAAAATCTTTCCAAAGCCATCTTGATTTCATCTTATGGACTTAGCTCAAATAAAATCCAAATCAATTCAAATTTAAAAGATTTTCTCATGACCCATTTATATTCTCATTTATATTCATAAATATAAATGAAATAAATTCAAATATCAAAATCAATTTAAAACTCAAACTCAAATTCAACAAAATTCAAGCCTTTCAAGTCAAATTCTTGAACTTAGCTAAATCAAATTCAAATCAAGCCAAACTCTTGATTTTTCTTCATGATGCAGTCAATCCTTCAATCATGAATCTAAATATATATACAAACTTCAAACATTAATCCAAAAATCAATTCAAAACTCAAATCCAAATTCAATCAAAATTCAACCTAAGCCTTTCATGTCAAAATCTTGAACTTAGCCAAATCAAATTCAAATCAAGCCAAACCCTTGATTTTTTTTTTCACGATTTAATCAATCCTTCAATAATGAATCCAATTATAAATACAAAATTCAATCATCAAACCAAAACTAAATTAAAAAAATCAAACCCAAATCAAATTTGAAATTGTCAAATGAATCAAAACCCATTTGACTTCAAATCACTTACTAATAGATTTATATTTCAATCATAAGTCCATATGAGTTCAACCAAACTTGATTCAAGCCTTGATCAAATTATTGACCCACTTAGGCTCACTTGACTCAGTGATCTAAAGTACCCATTTTGAGCCAAATTCTAATCTACCCAAATTGGATTGAACTAAGCCAACTAAGCTCACATTGTGAGCAACAATCATCATGAGATGATCAATCACTCAAATTATGTCAAACCAAGTCAAACTTGGGTTGACCAAGTCAACACCAGCCAAAATAAAATAAACTAGCCAAAATCATAGGCCAAATTGATTGAAACCATTGATCAAAACTCATTCATGTTCAATGTTTGAACTTGACCAAGTCATCATTTGAGCCAACCTAGCATTGGCCACTTATTTAAGTTGACCCAACTTGACTTAAAAAGTCAAAATGGGTCAAAACTTATCTAAGCCAAATTAATTAAAACTAATGGGTTAAGTTCATTCCAAATCACTTGTTGAACTTGACCAAAGCTCAATTGGCCAATGGACCCAATTGATTGATCATGAACCCAACTTGCCTTAAAGGTCAAATTGAGCCAAAATCAAATTAAACCAAAATTGATTGGAAACAAAGATACCAATACATTTTAAAATGAATGAAACTAAACCAACAAGACTAAAAATAGGTCAAATGGGTCAAATTGGTCAACTTGACCCATTTGACTTAAATAAAATCAAATGAACCAAATACAAATATAAACCAAATTGATTGGAGAGTGTGCGCCGCGTCAGCGGTCCACATGGCGCCAACGGGATTAGTCATATAATTAGGGAATTAATTACCTAATAAACACAAAATCTTCAAATATTCATAACTAAATATAAAAAATTAGAAAAATATAAAATAAAATGTATTGTGAAGATAATTCAGTTAGGAATAATCTAAAATTATTTCTATTGGATTTTGAAGATTGCATTTTCCTTAATTAGGGTTTTAGTGATAACTTAATAATTACTCTAGTACTTTATTAATTCATTTCAAATTTCTTAGATGCATTTAGTGGGTGACGCCTCCCTAATTTTCTTAGGATTTATTGATGAGTTAATTAGGGAAATCAATTAATGAATCCTTAATCACTCTCTTTATGTAATTAAGGGTAATTAAGCATGTAAATAGTAATTTAGTCCTTTTATTAAGTTAATTAAGCCTTGATTAAGTAAAGAAGAGGTTTATGAATGGGTTTGGGGAATTTTCCCTAAGTCATTCCCTACACTCCTTTTCCTTTTTTTAATCCAAACTTAATTAAGTGCTAATCCACTAATCACCTACTTAATTAACTTGATAAAATTTTCAAAATATTCCAGAACTTAACCAATTCATCTTGGGTAGGTGCTTAGGTGTTCAATAACCTAAGTAAGCAAGGAAATCAAAATCCAACCCATATGTGTGGGAAGGGTTTTGAAAGTACTTAAATTAAATCTTTTAGCTTAATTAATCATTAATTGTGAGCCAATTGCATTAGGCCCCTTTCTTTTCTAGGTGCATTGTTAATTTAAATTCCTTATGTGATTTTATGTCATACATTGGCTAATAATTATTTAATTAAATATATTAAAATGGTGTAAGTAAGGGGTAATTTATGCATTGAATTCACAACTTAACCTAAAAAAAAATATAAACAATCATCTAATGGTTCTAAAAAAAACTAGATAAACTCTCACATGGGGGAAATGGGTTAGGACCAACAAACTCTTTCACATTTTCCAAATTCAAATCAAACTCAAACAAAATAAAAATCTCTTTAAAATAAATTTGATTTGCTTTAAATTATTCAATTTCATAAGATAGTCTTTAGGAATTAATTAGGGTGAATGAATTTACATGCTTTCATCACTTTATTTCTTTCCTAGCATGTTAAATATGTATGTCATATGAAAATCATGCATTCATGCTTTTTAAAAATGAAATTAAAAATGAAATATTTCCTTTATGTCAAATTGCATGTTTTGGCTAAAGTAAAAAATATTAATAATTATGGTATTAAATCAAAATTTTCAAAACTTATAAATAAAATATCATAAATAAAAGGTATGCTACTTATAATTATTTATAAGCTTGCATGTGAGTATAAAATATGTTATGTCATTCTCCCTCTTTTTCTTAACATAGAATTTTATAGGATTTGCAAAGTCCATAATCATTTGAAAGAAACTTTAACATGCTTACATTCATGTCATGACTTAAGAAGGAAAATTCCACATCACATATAAATTATCAAACCAAAATCAAATAAACATAAACTTTTGCATGATTCTCTTTCCATGAATTTTTTTTTGTATATGCACATGTATTTAAGAAAAGTCGTATATTAGTCTGGACAACTCTGAGGTTGCGAGGATTTAAATAACCCTAAGTAGGTCTTGTACACTACACCCCTGGCGCTAACAATGTCACTGTACTCACTTATATCTTTTATACTTGTAAATATGCAAATGGAAAATAGATAAAGGAATCACTGGTTTTCTACTTAACAAAATCATGTATCATGAAGCATCTAAATTTTCTCAAGTAACCTCTCTTAGCATTCATCATTAAGGTGTGCTAAATATTTTCATTTGCATGTATAGATATACTTAAGATTGTTCTATGATGTAGTATTTTTTTTAGTCACATGTTATGCATATGTGTTGAATGGTAGTGATCTTAATCAAACCATTATCATGAAAAGAGATTGTTCTTAGGGATCGTAATAAAAAAAAATATAATTGCTTTTCGTAGATGCTTATACCCTAAGCATAATCCAAAATAGGTCAGGACTTGGTTACCCATGTGTTGTTAAGTCTAATTTAGATATATATACATACTTAATTGTATGGTTTGTTTAGCAATATATATCTATTTTGCTTTAGTTAGATTTCATTTTCATTTTCATGTAATTTTACAATTAGATTTTGGAATGATTGATATGGGATTAGGATGAACATTGGTTATAAGACTATGTCTTATGTAGAAAATTTGGAGAACCATGTTCTAACCAACCAAAAGAAGAAAGAAGAAAGAAGAAAGAAGAAAGAAGAAAGAAGAAAGAATAAAGAAGGAAGAAGAAAGAATAATGAAGAAATGAAGAATGGATACCCCCATAACAATGAATTCCTTCTTGGTTGTAATTTATTCATTTATATTCCAGGTTGTATAAGGGTAGAATTTGCTACCCAATTTATTTTGGGTTTGTGTGGTAGCCCAAATGACCTTTTATTCTTTTCACTAGCTTTATAAATTGATTGATGTTTATTTAGCTTGTGCATTAAGATGACATCTTTTCTTAGTTTTTTCCTTGCTTTGATGTATGACCTGGATGATGATTAGGCTCTTAAAAAATAAATTTCTATCAAACATAAGCAACTCAAAACTAAAAATAAACAACTCGAAAAAAAGAAAAATAAATCAAGATAAAAGAATTAGCAACTTGTATTTGGATGTTGTATTATTTTTCTCACATCATGCATAAAAAGCATATTATTTCACTCTTGATTGAAGGGCTTCCACCTTTTCTAAAGAACTTGACTTGATCTTTGAGAGCCATGGTGGAAATACACCTCCTTTTCTTGTTAATTTTGGCCCATAATCTAGTTTCTCATGCATTAAGCATATGAATCCTGAAGCTTGTGTCAAATTGATTGTCTAAAATGAAAATAAAATATAACAAAATTTGTATTAGATTTAAGTCATTAATCATGCCCTACATGATCTATTCTCTTAGGGAGTGTGTTTAAGGACCTAGTCTCTTTTTAAATAAATAAAAGCTTAGCTATCTTGCAATAGCATTTGACTTGCCTACACATTTTAAAATCGTAGGAGGAGTTAGTTGTTGACCACCTCCAAACGGTTGTAAGTCCAATAGTCGGGTGGTTTATCCTCTCTTATGAAGGCAAACCAAATATCCATTTTTGCCTTAGATTTAGGTCATGCTTTTGTCCCTCGCCAAAGTTCCCTAGATTTAAGTTCTGAGGTTGCTTCTCTCCTTTGCGAGCTACGAGTATAAATTCTCACCTCTTAGGAATTTTCATGACATTGTATCATGGAATTGTAAGCCCTAGCATTCTAATAAAAATTTAACTCAAATAAATCAATTCATTTTTAAAAATTTAAAGCCCAAGCATAGGGTAGTTTGAGATGCTTACTAGGCTTCCTAATATCCTAAGCATCCTCTACTTATCTTCATTTGGCTTCGATAAGAACTCTCTCCTCTTGATTGATCTCACTTGACTTTCTAAAAATAAACCAATCGATTGATAGTCCTACCTTTCAAAATCTTTGGAGATAATGATCATTTACCTTAATCGAGAGTATTCCTAAAGAATCCTATTCCTTGGGATGTAATTAACTATGGGGGCTTGCCCCTATAGGAAACTTAATGAACCTAGTTTAAAATAAACTCTTCTTTAACTTTCCATGTAAAGTAGGGGAAGAATATCTAGTACATTCCGAAGACCCATAGTCCTTAGGAGTCATTATTAGGGTGATTAGGTCCATTATAGGGTGGTGATTTCTATCTCTCAAGATAGTACACATTTCCTCAATATCATACCCGATCACCCTGATAAGAATATTTGTGGATATACGTGGTGTCACAACAAGGTGTTATATATTTCTATTTTCATTTATCCTCTTTTCCAAAAGGGGGATAAATGAAGGCAGGAATATTTCACCACAAATTTTTCTAGTGACTCCGCTGGGGATGGTTCCTGTCTCCATCTTTGGTAGATCGTTGTCTCCAAATATCGATAGTGGGTTTGTACTTTTGTATGAATCCAAGACTATCTTTCTTTCTGTTGGCACTTACTTATTTCATCCTTAAGTTAAGCTAGACAACATCTTTAGATTTTAGGACCTCACCTCGTGCTGGTCTTAAAACCCCCATTGGGTTTCGTAATGGGTGAAAATAAAAATTTAATAAACAGAAAATAATTAAAGACTTCCTCCTTACCATTTTTTTATGGTAAGGAAAAAATAAAGATAAAATAAATCATTCATAAAAGTCTTATTTTTCAAAAGCACTTTTCTCAAAATCACTTAATAAAATATTTGCACTACATCTAACAATTTTCATAATTGTTACATGCAGGAATATTTCAAAAATAAAACCAACACTCATATCTTCTAAAAGCTCAAATGAACTTTTTCACTCAATTCATTTTGATGAAGACTTCATTTTAAAAAATAAAATTCCAACAATCATAAACTTTCAAAAAGCATAAAATTTGAAGATGGGCCTTTCCATTCAATACATCCAAATGTGTTGGATGGATGTTACATCTTCAAGAAAAATCACAACTTTGAAATTCCACTCAACACATTCCACATGTGTTAAGTTGGAATTTTCACCTTTTCAAAAAGCACATATGAAACCTCCCTATTCAATATACCCATATTTATCGAATGGAGGTTTCATTTCCAATCAAAATCAAAATAATTTTCAAAAGCACATATGAAACCTCTCATTCAATATACCCACATTTATTGAATGGAGGTTTCATTTCAATCAAAATCAAAATAAACTTTCAAAAGCACATATGAACATCTCCATTCAATATACCCAAATTTATTGAATGAAGATTTCATTTCCAAATAAAATGACATTATTTTGAACCACTTATATATTCCATATGATTAGTTGGAATTTCCTCTTCAAAAAAGCAATAATCACACAAAAATACATCTTTGAAAAATTTGAACTTCATTTTATATACCATATTTTATAGAAGTCTCCATTTTCAAAACAAATTTTAAAACATATTTGAACTTCATTTTAGCATACCACATTTGCTAAAGTGAAGTCTCCATTTTCAAAACAAAATTTGAAACATATTTTGAATTTCATTTAGCATACCAAATTTGCTAAGTGAAATCTCCATTTTCAAAACAAAATTAAAACACATTGGAACTTTAGCATACCACATTTGCTAAAGTGAAGTCTCCATTTTCAAAATAAAATCAAAAAAAAAAAAAACACATTAGTTTTTTATATACCACATTTGCTAAAGTGAAGTCTCCATTTTCAAAAAATAAAATAAAAGAAACACATTAGATTTTTAGCATACCAAATTTGCTAAGAATCCATTTTCAAAAAAATCAAAACAAAAAGAAACACATTAGATTTCTTAGCATACCCAAATTTGCTAAGGATCCTCTTTTTCAAAATCAAATCAAAAACAAAAGAAACACATTAGATTTTCTTAGCATACAAATTTGCTAAGAATCCTATTTTCAAAAATTTTCAAAAATAAACACACTTGATTCTTCATTTAGCATACCCAAATTTGCTAAATGAGGATTCCATTTTCAAAATCACAAATGATTCACAAACAAAGCAAACAAAGAAAAGAAGAAATTATTTTCAAACACCTCTAGCATACCCAAATTTGCTAAGTGAGTAAATTCCAAAAATCAAATTAAAAATAAAATCAATTGACCCTTTACTTTAACATACCCAAATTTGTTAAATAAAGGGTCCTCAAAAAAAAAAAAATCAAAATTCAAACATGAACCTATGGAAGCATCTCTCAAAATATTTGAACCCATTTTCAACATACCCAAATTTGTTGAAAGTGGATTCTATTCAAAAATTCCTCTTCCAATCAAATCTCAAAATCTCTTCTAAATCCATTTGAGCCCAACTTAACACTTTCAAGATGTTGAGTATGGGTTCAAATTCTAAATTCAAATTCAAAATCAACAAAATAGAATCGATTCAAGTTTATTTTCAACATTGTGACTTTTCAATGAGTTTCAGCCAATTTTTCATGGATTACAATGGCAAAGTATATGTTCATTTCCTCATGGGATGGATTGGCCTGATCGCCGCCCTTCCATGATCGACTATGCCCACCTCATCCACTTTGGTCGAGGCTTTGAGGGGCCAGATTACATGTGAGGGAACCCCTCATGAGAAGGGCAGATGATGTAAGAAGGGTCATGACATGCCATCTCATTCTGATATTCCCTCATCAAGAGGAAGGAAGGGGTTCCCACAGAAAGAGTGTGTCGCTGCCCTGGTTCCCCATGTTGCCCTACTAGTGGCTAGACCCACTCACTAGCACCTCCAAGGGGAAGGCTCCCCATCCCGTGGATTGTCTCCCCTTTTTGAGTTGGTTGGGTCTACTCTTACCCACCTAGACCCAAGAAAAAAAAGATCGCATGATAAGCGATCACACCCGCATTGCTAGGAGTTAAGGCTACTCAGTTGTAGGATCTACAGATGGTTTCCAGTTATAGAAAACAAGTTCACCCCTCTCTCTGGTCTGTAGAGGATGCTGAGGATTTACTTCACCTCCACATTGTTTCCGCACCGCCAGAGGAGGAGGTCATACACGCCTCCAATCAATTTTCGAGTAGGTGGAGCCTATGACAGGAGGGCTCAATTTGATTTGAGATCTTATCCCCACATGGTGGAAGCCTGAAGAGAGGGAGGCCCACACATCGCATGTCACTAAGAGTGCAGAGTAGTCAACCACGGCCTCGCATGGATTTTCTGATGCTACCCGCACCATACCGACAGATCTTACTCATGGGGACTACATCATGGGAGGAGCTCCTATCTCGAGAGAGTTTCTCCACACCGCTTCTCATCCACCATCTCCACATGTCCCAAAGATCTACTATTCTACCAAGGCCATGAAGGCGCATCGGGGAGAAGAGAACCCCATTGGTGATCCTATGGCCAAGAGATCCCCCCATCTACACCGCTCATGGTGAGGTCGAAGCTCTCGCTGACCTTCTCCTAGAGTGGTGAAGAAGGAATGATGACCTCAAAGTATCGTAGTCATCCCCACCCACCACCCATAGATATAGAGATTGCTAGCGGGAGAGGAGACAGTTCGCCCCTATGGCTATAGATCCTCAAGAGTACCCCTGATCAAGCAAGAAGAGAGTATCTTTCCAGTACAATCCTCACAAGATTAACTCACCAACAAGAGGTTAGGTGAATGATCACCTACTATCAATGATTGACCTCATTATGCTCGCTGATCATCCTAGATGACATAGTAGCTCATTATCTAGTGGAGAAGAAGAAATCTTAGGATATGTTGGTCCGATGAGGATGAAAAGGTCAACTTTGATCCCAACAAGGATGATGGAGGATTCTGGGGTACATGGTAGATACTGGGTTCTCCTCATGAGTTGACTATGGAAGGTGTTGAGGTGAGCAAGAAGACAACCTACTAACCCAACACCTCCTTCAACAAAAAGGAGAAAGATGATCAAATAGATAGATGGGGAAGGCTTGAGGACTTCTAGTGTAGTCTTAAAACTTCAAAAGCCAGTTGTCCATCCTATAGAGACTAATCGCAGAGTTGGTGCATGTCTTGATCCAACCAAGACTTTACCTGAAAGGTAGCACCACATATAGAAGGTAGTGGATAGTACCTCCATACAAAAAAAAAGATATCAAAACCATGGTTGAGCAAAGGAGAGAAGCATTGGCTCAAGCTCAAGAGGATCATCTTCCAAAGGGTAGACCCTACCCAGGAATTTGATGCCATCCAATATCCTAAGGGTTTTGCCTCCTTCTTTCAAGAGCTTTGATGGGGAACGAGCAAATTACATATTTAGCCAATTGTTGCAATGATGGTAGTGATGCTTTACTCTTCCATCTCTCTTTGTCAAGAGCTTAGTATTTTGATTGGTATGCTAAACTTCCTAGTGAAGACTTTTTGAAGTTGGAGCAACTCTTCATCAAGAGGTTTGTGAGCTCAATAAAGGGTGATCAGAGCATTTCTGGCTCAATAAAACCGGTGAGTCCCTCATTGATTACATTCTCGATGGCATAATTTGAGTATGAAATGTGAACCATAGTTTCAACAACATGCCATTGAGATTCTTAAGAATATCCATGGCTTGCCTTCATGCTCAAAGGTTTCACCATCAAAATATTTGAGAACTAATTAATCAAGGCAGCTTTACAAGGAGAAGCCAAACAGTACCTTTTCCGACCAATCACCAAAAGCAAAGCCATAAAGCTTTGAGAAGAAGAAAGGTGATAGAAGACAGGGAAACAAACCAAAGAGTAGTTTGAGAGACCTCATGCTCCACATCCACTTCCACCTCCTCTACCACCATCGAGGTAGCCCACCAACCGCCATAGTCTCCATGGCAGACCGCCCTCCTCGCCCACATCATCAAGTAGGCATACATACCCGCCAAGTAGCTATGGTCCACCTACTTTTGGATAAACTTAACAAGCCTTATTCATTTAAGAGGGAGGTAATAGGAAGATCTTTAAGAATCTCTTAAAGAAGCTTGATTTTGCTACCCAACCTAGAGCGAGGAAGTGGGCAAAAGCAATGATCCTAACTTTTTCCCTACCACGATGCTAGGTCATGTTTTGGAAGATTGCTTTTCATTTGAGCTTGAACATAGCTTCAAGATGCTATAGTTATCCCAAAGGAATACCATGGAACAACCATCCGATTAGGTAATCCTTGGGGATACTTGATCCTTCCAAAACCAAAGAAGGTTGGGATATCTCCTTATCCAAAACCTCTAAGAAAATTGTCTCAAAATCAAGAAACTTTTCTGTGTGTTGAGAGCTCAAACCTCCAACATCAAGGAAGGTTTGCAAGTTGTGAGCCAACTCAAGGAAAGGGGAGCTCAGAAGAAGAGCTGTGCCCGAGATAGCCAAGTAGCAACCAATCGACGAGTCCAGCCTCAGTCCATCCACAGCTACTACATTAATGACTACCTCACTTTACTTATTCTTCTTCTAGTAGACATCTTGTATCTGGATGAGGGCATCAAATCCCTCACCCTTTACTTGATTTCTACTATGTACCTCCTATCAAATCCAAGAAATTGAAGAATAAAGCTAGCTTGAATTATATGTGTCACTCGATGGGTTGTCTAAATCTATTCCTAATGATAACTCTTCAAGTCTAAACAATAACTATAACAATTATCTTCCTTTCTATTTAGTTGATTTCCTACTTTGAATACTATGGGTTCACCTCTTGAGATAGACTTGGAATCATCCATTTGAGGGTCCCATAGGAGAAGCTATAGTGAGCGGGTGTAGAATCTTCCATTACCGCCACAAGAGATCACAAGTCAACCTCCAGAAGTGTTCTACCTCCTGTAGCAAAGCACCTCAAGATAGAGAAAGTCATTGGTTGAGGATGAGAAGCCCTCCATGATGCTCCACCCTTGATATGCTTATGGAGGACTATAATGTCCTCTCTCACCTAAGAAAGTTGCCATCTAAGCTAAGCATGATGCCTTTATCCAAAGAGATGAGGGAATCATTAATCAAGGCTCTCCTGATGAAGATATGCTTAGCTCACCGACCACTATTGGAGAGAGGCACATTATTCGTGAGAAGCTCAGGAATCACTTTCATAGATGAAGACCTTTTTAGGGGGACATGGAGCAACCGCCCCTATACATTACATGGAGGGGATTCTGACTTGCTTAGAGTTCTCCATCTGTGCATCGAACATGAGTCTAAAGACCCTTGCCTATTTGAGGATCGACATCTCCACACTCAGAGATGATGATGTTGAGAGGATTCAATGAACAAGGGCGAGAGCTTTAGTTCCATAGTGTTACCTTTGGAGATAGGTGACTGAAGAGAAGCCAAGTTTTATATCATTGATTTGAATTTTATTCACCCTTGCTTTAGGCCTACATACATCGAACAAGATGATTCCATCCTCCTCCACGCATGAAGTTGAAAAGTACTATGTCAAAGGAGATGTTAGTCAAAGAGGTTGAGATATATGAGGCTATCTTCCTCAAAACACCTTTTCCCATGAAATTGGACTAAATTCAAATTCAAAAGAAAAGAAAAGAAAAGAAGAAAAGAAAGAAAAAGAAAAGAAAATGAAAATCCAAGTGAACAAGAAAGGAAATTGAAGAAGAGAGTCGATATCACATTCCACCCATATTTCATTCCATCATATGGACATGTGGATGACTCACCTCCACCAAAGTAGGCGTAAATAGAGGTTCTAGAGGTGGAAGACCCTGGTTGGCCATCACCAATAAGGGTTATGTTCCAATTCATAGAGTACCTACTATTCACATAGACTTGAATCTGAGGATGAGTCTAATGTGATTAGATATACCCAACCCCTCTCGGGGTTTCATTGAGGTGACACTGAGCCGACAATGACAAAGACCGTGCCTGACAAAGCATGAAAGTATTCAAATCAAATGTATGTGAAACTATCAAAGAAGAACCTTAGCTCTAACCTCACTTTCATCTAAAAAAGTTGAAGGTTTAGTAGTTAAGGAAGCCCCTCAGTCTTCCGGAATGTCAAGCCAAAGAGATTCTTTTTGGGATCATCATCCTCAAGTCCTGAAATTGATGTAGAACATGAGGATATTAAACAAAGAATTAATGGAATTACCTTTTGATTTCCTTGTGTCTTAATCTTGCAAAGAAGGGTTTGATTCCTTATTCATGGTCTAAGCACAAGTCAGAGTACTTCAAAAAGCTATGGAACAACATAGACATGGATGCACAATCAAGATCAGAACTAGGATTTGGTATAATGGGTCCAATCGATGATGACGACACGCTAGTTGTCACCAATCATTTGGAGTCGATAGTTCTTTTCACCCAAACCAACTCTTATGAGGATGTGTGTTTAGAAACTTTGATCAGATGATCTCCAAATCAAAGATGCACCACATGAATTTGAAGAGGAGATCCATTCAATAATTGATAAACTTAAAGAAATCAACCTCGGGATAGAAGAAAATCCATGCCCAACATATATTAGTTCATTGCTGAATGAAGAAGAAACCAATGACTTAGTTAGGCTATTGATTGAGTTTAAAGGCTATTTTGCATGGAACTTTGAAGAAATGCCCAGATTATCTCCTAACATAGTAGTCCATAAATTAGCAATAGATTCTAATGCTAACCCTATCAAGCAAGCTCCTAGACACATGCGATTAGAAATCAAACAACAAGTCATTTCTAAAGTCAAGAAACTGATCGATGATGGTTTCATCGTGGAAGAAAAATATCTACCGGTTAGCCAATGTCATCCCAATTAAGAAGAAGAATGGCCAAATTTCATATGCTGATTTCGTGGACTTAAATAAGGCATGTCCTAAGGATGAGTTTCCTTCCTATACTAATTAATGGTGGACATCCTCATCTCATGTAATTTTTTCCTTCATGGATGGGTCATCTACAACCAAATCAAGATGGCCCCAGATGAAAGAAACACTGAAACCCCAATAATCTATTATTATAGGTCATGCCTTCCTTAAAATGCTGGTGCTACATACCAACGCCATGAATTATATCTTCAATGAACTCATCCATCCATTTGAGTTATGTTGATGATCTAGTAGTCAAGAGCAAAAGAAAGGAAGACCATCTCTTGACTTGAGAGTAGTTTTGAATGGTTAAGATAATATAACCTCAAAATGAATCAAGTGTGCATTCGTGAGTAGTGAGAAATTCTTGGTTTGTTGTCACATCGGGAATAGAAATAGATCTAAAAAGATCAAAGCTATCTTAGAAATGCCCTCCTAAAAAGTTTAACTCAACTCTGATCTTTCCAAGGATGGTTGCATATCTAAGATGCTTTATTTCCAACCTATCGGGAGATGCAAGCCATTCTCAGACTTGTCAAAAGGATGCCAAGTTCAAGTGGGATGATAAGTGCTAGCATGCCTTTGAAGATATCAAGTAGATTTGGAAGTCGCCAGCTATACTCCCTATCCGCGGCCACTCATCCTCTACACTACTACATTGGATGACTCTCGACACTTTGTTGGCCCAAGCCAAAGGGGAAGGAGAGTCTCTACTACCTTAGCCATCGCCCCACCGGTGAACTACCACCTATTGAGAAACATATTGCCTAGCTTTGATCTTTGCATCCCAAAAGCTATGACACTATATGCTTTCTCATAAGGTGAACTTGATTTCAACCAATCCACGCAAGATCTCATGACACCAACACTATCCGACGTTTGGCATGGGTCCATGATTCTCTCATAGTTTGATATCACATTCATACCTCCATGGTAAAAGGACAAGTAGATTTCTTAGAAGACACCCACTTCTGATTCCCCACTTAGTGATGATCTCCCTGATGAACAAATCATGAACTTAGGGGAGGTTGACAACCGCCAATGGGAGATGTATTTTGATGGCTTCTTTCATAAAGGAAGCACCATGATTCTTTCGTGAAAGGCAAGGGTAGAATAGTTCTCTTAACTAATAATGTGATGAGATTCTCATATATCTCCAATCTCGCACCAATAATGAAGCTGAGTATGAGATTTTGATTATCGATCTAGAGTTAGCCATTACAGCCTGTGTCAAGAGCATCGACATTTTTGGGGATTCTCAGTTGGTTATCAACCGGATTGCCGGGTCCTACAAGGTTCTTAAACCTAAGCTTCGTCATTACCACGAGTATACCATGAAGTTGTTGGCCCAAATCCCTGAAGTCACCATTTGCAAGGTTTCCTAGTAGAGAATGCATAGATGCTTTTGGCCAAACTTTCCAAAGAATTGGCATGTCCGGAAGATGAGTCCATTCCAATAAGGGTCCAAAATAAACAAGTCCTATCTCTTATTGATGTTGAACTCATCGAGAGACTTTTTTCTTGAGGGGAGGTTGTCATTTCCTATAAGGATAAGGAGCTGGATTGGAGGCAACCATTCATAGACTATTTGAACACCACAAACTACCTCAAGAAAAGTCACAAGCCCATCGTGAAATAGAGCTCTCTCTATGGTTGATGGCACCTCAGACATGGCCTTGATCAAATGGTTACATTTGGACAAACACATAATGGATTATGACCGAGGTACATTCGTATATGGAGCACATCAATCTCCAAAGATGAAGATGAAGATCAAGAGACTAGGATACTCTGCCTTCGATGATTACAATCGCATGGATGTAGCTAGGAGATGCCATCAATTTCAGGTACATGGTGTGGTCCTACATCAACCACCCAACATTCTACACCTTACATTGGCCTCATGGCCATTTGAGTGTTGGGGTACCGACATTGTGGGTCCAATCGATCCTCCTTCTTCCAAGGGTCATCGTTCATCTACACTACTACTTTTCCAAGTGAGGCAATCCCACTCGAGAGGTCACACTCAACATGTGCTTCAATTAGAACCATATCTTATATAGTTCGGGTGCCTCAACAAATTATATCGATAATGTGCAAAAAAGCACCAAGATCAATAGCTTCAAGATATAGATTAGGAGATACTCCACCATCTACTACCTGAGCAAAATGGCTTAGAAGCATTCAATAAAACTCTCATCCAAATACTAAAGAAGATACTCGATGGTAACAAACGATAGTGGAATGAGTAGTTGGTTGAAGCTTTGTGGGCATACCACACCACATACAACTCCAACTCCACCCCATTTTCTTAGTATGGGTCAAAGCCATTACCTTTAGAAGTTCAACTATCACTAAGGATAGCATTGGTAAGAGACTATAAAGTAGAATGCAAAGTTGGTTAGAAGAGCTGGTTTGAGGAGAGTCGCCATGGTGCCAAAACCTGAAGTTGTAAAATGATTCAAGCTCATAACAAGGTCCACCCTAGGTCTTTCCAAGTAGAGAACTTGTGTTAGTCCAAGGAGACCAATTTTCTCAAAGATGGGAGGCAAGTTGAACCCACTTGGGAAGGCCCCTATGTCATAGAGAAGGCCTACCGGAGGATCTATCACCATTGATTGTAAAGAGAACACCTAATGCTTCAATTAATGGGTTCTATTTGAAGAAATATTATCCATAAATATGTTAAAATAATTATCAATAAAAGAATAAAAGATTCCATTTCATCAAATCTTCAAGCATTATTTATGAATCAATAAAAATTTGTAAGAGTCCCCATCCTTTATGACAAACACATTTCTCATTAATAGAGAGAACTAAGAGGTATCTATTTCGATTAGCATAAGTTAGTGTAAGAGAACCCATCTTTTCTAATTCATATCCATGACACCATTTCATCAATTCCCCATGGTGTAAGAGAACCCAAGCATTATCCTATTCTTTAACACAAAGCACAAAAAAAACCAAACACATATCTCTTGCTATTTTGATGTGGGAGCAAGCCCATGTGGCATCACTCATTAGCTACTCTTTTTAGCTACACTAATAAGTCATAGGGCATTTGTTATGAGTCACACTTTCTTCCTAACTTGAGCAAGTGAATTATTAGTTTGGTAGTCTTCACTATAGTACCTCATGTTAACTTTGTTTAAGAAGATGTGAGTCCCCATTTTTTCTTGAACTCCATTATGCACCGACTAGTCATTAGGTCTTGTGTAAGAGTCCCAGAGGCATCCTATTCCTTCAAGCATAAACATATATCTTTATCTCGACTATTTTGATGTGGGAGCAAGCCCCATGGCACTCACTCATTAGTCGCTTTTAGGTCACATGCTACCTCTAGTATGTCACCCGCACTTTATTGGAGATGTGAGTCCCCGCTTTCTTCCTAACTTGACCATTGCAAACCAATGCACCTTTAGTTGGTAGTTTCACCGCCTACAAGAAAGCTACCTCATGTTGATTTTGTTTAAGAAGATGTGAGTCCCCGTGCTTTCTTCTTGAACTAATCATCATGATCTAACTAGGTCAAGTATATTTGAGGTTTAGGATAAGTCCCCTAGAGGCTCCTTTCCTCTTGACTACATTTGAGTTGATATAGTCCCCTGGGCATTCACTCAAGAGTCGCCTAGTGGGTGGCACCCATCGAGTCAAGATGACTATCCCAAAGAATCTCTACTATGGAGGATGTGAGTCCCCAAGCTTTCTTCCTAGTCGATTGTTGCAAACGAGGGCACCTTAGTTGGTTGATGTTCACTATGCCGACAAAGACTCACCCGGATACACCACTCTTGCGATGTGAGTCCCCATGCTTTCTCCTTGAGTTGACACCCACTTGATATTATCTTCTCCGTGATTTTGGATCAAGCCCTTGCCCCTCTCCTATGGGCACTCTATTTGGATCACATCCTTTGTGACCCCATTTAGATACTACCGTTACTTCTTGGATTGATCCCCTCTTCCTAGTAGCCACCAGGTGAGAATTTGTTCAATGGATGCAGATTCTCCCTTGTCAAGAACTGATATGTCTAGTCGATATAAGCTCTCGCTTTGATCCCTCGCAACTAAGGGTCCACATAAAATAAACTAAACAAACAAACAAAATTTTTTTCTTGAGGATTAGGAATTCAAGCCCCCAAAGGGCCCCTTTTCCCAAGCAGTCATCCTATCTTTAGGCAGAAAACTCCCTAGGAATTTCGACCACTGAGTTGAGATAAATCGGTCGATACTCATTCTAGTCACCCTGTCTTCAATCTATTTTGCCACAAAGAAGTTGCCAAAAGTCATTCGCTTTGGAAGATATAAGACTATGATGCATTCTTTCTAGCATGACTTTCACAAACCGACGGCAGTCGTTTGATTTGTTATAAAGAAACCGATCACCCCAAGTGGTCTTTTGAAGTGAAGATGTGAGTCCCAAGCTTTCTTCCCTAAATTAATCATCAAACCAAAGGCACCCTTTGGTAGTTCTCCCACCGGGAAGCTACTCCCTTGGTTCAAGAATTGAGATAGTTTAGCTAATATAAGCTCCTTCTCAGTGTGATCCATCGTAAACCAATGGAATCCATCAAAATAAACTAAAAACTAAAATTAATCTTGACTATCTTTGAGTTGATCTAAGTCCCCCAGTGACATTCACTCAATAGTCAGCCCTAGGTCGGGTTTGATTTGTTGCCTCGCCAACCGATCACCCTAGTGGTTCCTTATTTTGGAAGATGTGAGTCCCCACACTTTCTTCCTAACTTGACCATTGCAAACCAAAAGGAACCCCTTTGGTTGGATAGTCCTACTATGTGGTAGACTACTCCTTTGGATCAAGAATCAGAGCTAGGCCTCCATGGCCTCACTCAGTCCCATCATAAACCGATGGGATCCATCAAAAACAACTAAAAATGAAATTAATCTTGACTATCTTGAGTTGATTTAAGTCCCCCAAGACATTCACTCAATAGTCCTTGGGGTTCAATCTGTTGCTAATGGATCACCCCAACAACTGGTCCCTACTTTGGAGGATGTAAGTCTACTATGCTTTCTTCCCATTACAACTGCTGCACACCGAAAGGCATTCCCTTTGGTTGACTAGTCCTACTACGTGTTTGGTAGACTACCCTTTGATAAAAACTGAGTTAGCCTCCTCCATGGCTCCTACTCAAACCCATCCAAAACCAATAAAGTTCATCTAAAATAAAAAAATAAAATCAACAAATCCTACCCTCTCCTCCTTAGTGGAGTAAACAAATCAAACAATACAAACAATCAATCCAAATCATTTGGTTTGCTTCTCCTTAGTGAGATGAAAATCTTTCTAATTCCCCCAATGAATCTTGAATTCTAATCCCTTAGCAGATTTCAAACCCCTCATCCCTTTGTGGATGACTTGAATCTACTTCCCTAGTGGAAGGTTCATATACTCTATCCCTAGGATTCTCTTTCACTCTCTTATGTCTGACATGAGTAGAGTCACATTGAACTAAGCTCGGATTCCTTCTACACCTTAGAGAGTAGATCATCTTCTTGTGATCATTGTTGATCATTTTCAACACCAATACGTGTGGTGTACCTTGTCCACACACACCCATTGGGTGCCCTTTATTTGACCTCATTTTTAGAATGAGCTCAACCCTCCATCTTAGACATGGACTTCTTAGACTTTAAGAGTTTCCTTAGTCTTAAGACACATCTAGTGATTAGGTGGACACTCAACCCAACTAGAGACTTAGAAGAGTTAGCTAGAATAGGTCATGCCTTGGGTGTTAGGAAAATTTGTCTACCCTATAGCTTAACCAAATCCTCACTTCCTCCTTCAAGTCAAACTCAAATCACTATAACTGATTTTCTAAACTCAAATCAATTCCAATTGATTTTCAAACTCAAATCAATTCCAAATGATTGAAACCCATGATTGAATTCCAAATTCCAAAAAATCTTTCCTAAGCCATCTTGATTTTATCTATGGACTTAGCTAAATCAAATCAAATCAATTCAAATTCAAGAAGTTTTTCATAACCCATTTATATTCTCATTTATATTCACAAATATAAATGAAATATAAATTCAAATATCCAAAATCAATTCAAAACTCAAACTCAAATTCAACCAAAATTCAACCTAAGCCTTTCAAGTCAAATTCTTGAACTTAGCCAAATCAAATTCAAATCAAGCCAAACCTTGATTTTTCTTCATGATTCAATCAATCCTTCAATCATGAATCCAAATATAAATACAAATCAATCATATCAAATAATTCAAACTCAAATCCAAATTCAATGAAAATTCAAAATTCAAAAAAATCAACTTAGCCAAACCCAAATCAAGCCAAACTCATTTTTCTTTTGATTCAATCAATTCAAATGAATCAAAACCCATTTGACTTAAAAATCACTTGCAAATGGATTTATATTTAAATCATAAGTCCATATATGAGTTCAACCAAACTTGATTCAAGCCTTGATCAAGTATATTGACCCACTTAGGCTCACTTGACCCAAAGTGACCTAAAGTACCCATTTTGAGCCAAATTCTAATCCTACCCAAATTAGATTGAAGTAAACCCAACTAAGCCTCACATTGTGAGCAGCAATCATCATGAAATGATCAATCACTCAAATTGGATCAAACCAAGTCAAAGGGTTGATCAAGTCAACACTTAGCCAAAATGAAACCTAAACTAGCCAAAATCTACCATAGGCCAAACTGATTGAAACCATTGATCAAAACCAATTCATGATCAATGTTTCAACTTGACCAAGTCATCATTTGAGCCTAACCTAGCCCAATTGGCCACTTGACCCAAGTTGACCCAACTTGACCTAAAAAAAATGTGAGTCAAAACTTGATCTAAGCCAAATTGATTGAAACCAATGGGTCAAGTTCATTCCAAATCACTTGTTGAACTTGACCAAAGCCTCAATTGGCCAACTAGACCCAACCTAGCCCAATTGACCATGAACCCAACTTGACCTAAAAGGTCAAATTGAGCCAAAATTAAATTAAACCAAAATTGATTGGAAATAAAGATACCAATATATTTTAAATGACCAATGAAACCTAAATCAACCCGTGACCTAACCCAAATCGATCAAATGGGTCAAATTGGTCAACTTGACCCATTTGAACTAAATGAAATCAAATGAACCAAATACAAATATAAACCAAATTGATTGGAAACAAAGATACCAAATAATTCATATGATCATTTAAGCTTGACTCAACCCTTGGTTTGACATAATTTGACCAATTGGTCAACTTGACCCATTTTGACCTAAATGGGTCAACATGAGCCAAATCATATCAAACCAACTCCAAATTCATTGAAACTTGGCCCAACCCATTTTTTCAATCATACCAAACATATTCAAATTGAAATCAAGCTAAATGACCATTTTACCCCTAGGTCACATGGTATGGCCAATTCCCACTTGGAATTTGGTCATATCCTCTAATGGCCACTTGACACCTCTCTTAGTGGACCAAGTGGACATTAGTGACATGGCACATTGAACCATGGTTTGGGTCAGCCAAAATAAAGGTCAAAACTTACCACTCCCTTCATTTCAAGCACATGGGAATCACTCCCACACCTTATTTTGCACATGGCAACTTCCCCACTATCTCCTTTTGCTAAAAATGAATCACATGCAACCCTAAAAGGCCTAACAAACCCATCAGGTAATTTGATCAAAATGGCAAGACCTAGCTATCGATTCACCTGGGGAGATATACTCCCCTAATTTCATTTTTTTAATTTCTCACTGATTGAGTTGAAGTAAAAAAAGCATTGCAAGTTCTCCAAGCTCCCAGAGCTACTCCATTTTCTCCATTTTGATTCTTAAAACCAAAAATGGGGAGCTCCTTCAAATTTCCAATTCATCCAATACTCAATATCAAGCAATTCCTTGCAAGCACCCCAAGGGGAGTCAATCGAAGTTGATCCAAGCCTTCATCCAAGTTATCAAGCCAAGGGAGGTGGTGTTGATCAAGGCCCATTTGAGGAGCTTGGTCAATGGAAGATCCACCCAACCAAAGCCTCAAATTTTCAGCCGCTCTACTAGACAAGCTACCTCAATGGATTGAGTCCGGATAGCCTCGCAGGTATGCCTTCAAACCAGCCTAAAATAGAGTGTGTGGTCCTTATGAAGAAATTTTCATCTCATGAAATTGATCATTGATTTAATTTCATTTACCTGATGGTGTGTGGGTTGAGTTTGAGCTCAATCGAAGCTCGGATCTTCCCTAAGGGATGACTCCATCTCCGCAGCTCGTGATGGATGGGACCATCCATCCGCACATTTTGGATGGACGGTCCTAACCAAGCCATGTAGGATCCTGTGATTAATCTCTTAAGAACCGTGTGCTCGATCTCAACCATCCGATCCTTGATCGAACGATCTAGAGAGAAAGCGCATAGCGTCGCTGCTGATGCGGCATTGCGATGTGATAACTTAAGTGATGAATCCCACCACGCCATGTGGAAAGTGCGTGTCGCGCCCATGTGGCCATGGATTAGTCATATATAATTAGGGTTTAATTAATAATCATAAATCTTCAAATAATCATAACTAAATATAGAAAAATTTTAAAATACAAAATAAAATGCATTGTGTAGATAACTCAGTATGGAATAATCTAAAATTATTTCTAATGGATTTTGAATAGTGCATTTTCTTTAATTCAAGATTTAGTGAAAATTTAATAACCCTAATTACTCCCTAGTTACTTCATTTATTCATTTTAAATTTCTTAGATGCATTTAGTGGGATGACCTCTACCTCCTCTAATTTTCTTGGGATTTATTGATGAGTTAATTAGGAAAATAAATTAATGTATCCTTAATCACTCTCTTTATGTAATTAAGGGTAATTAAGCATGTGAACAGTGGTTTAGTCTCTTTATTAAGTTAAGTAAGCCTTGCTAAAGTGAAGAAGAGGTTTATGGAATGGGTTTAGAGAATTTTTCTTAAGTCATTCTATAAACTCTTTTCCTTCCTTAATCTAAACTTAATTAAGGGCTAATCCACTAATCACCTACTTAATTAACTTGATAAAATTTTAAAAACATTCCATAACTTAACCAATTCATCTTGGGTAGGTTCTTAGGTGTTCAATAACCTAAGTAACTTAAGAAAATCAAAATCCAATCCACATGTGTGGGAAGGGTTTTGAAAGTGCTTAAATTAAACCTTTTAGCTTAATTAATCAGTAATTATGAGCTAATTGCATTAGGTCCCTTTCTTTCCTAAGTGCATTGCTGATTTAAATTTCTTGTGTGGTTTTATGTCATACATTGGATCATAATTATTTGATTAAACATGTTAAAATGGTGTAGGTAAGAGGTAATTAATGCACTTAATTCACACCTTAACCTAAACAAAATATAAAAAAAAAATCATCAAATGGTTCTAAAAACAAACTAAATAAACTCACACATGGGAGAAATGGGATAGGACTAGGAAACTCTTTCACATTTCCCAAATTCAAATCAAACTCAAACAAAACAAAAATCTCTTTAAAATAAATTTGATTTGCTTTAAATAATTCTATTTCATAAGATTGTATTTAGGAAATAATTTGGGTGAATGAATTTACATTCTTTCATCACTTTATTTCTTTCCTAGCATACTTAATATGTCTGCCATATGAAAATCATGCATTCATGCCTTTTAACAATCAAATTAAAAATGAAATGTTTTCTTTATGTCAAATTGCATGTTTTGGCTAAAGTAAGAATATGAATGACTATTATGACTATTAAACCCAAAATTATTTTCAAAACTTATAAATAAAAATATCATAACTGAAAGGTATGCTACTTATAATTATTTATAAGCTTGCATGTGAGTATAAAATATGTTATGTGATTCTCCCTCTCTTTCTTAACATAGAATTGTATAGGATTTGCAAAGTGTATAGTACATTTGAAAAGGACATAACACTTGCTTAAATTCATTCCCATACACTCCTATGACATGACTTAAGAAGGAATTCCACATCACACATATAAACGAAATAATCAAACCAAAATCAAACAAGCATAAACTTTTGCATGATTCTCTTTCCTTGCATTTCTTTCTATACATGCACATGTATTTAAGAAAACTGGTATATTAGTCTGGACAACTCGGTGTTGCGAGGCTTTATGTAGCCCTAAGTAGATCTTATATATTACACCCCTAGTGTTAACAATGACACCGTACTCATTTATGTCTTTTATACTTGTAAATGTCCATATGACAAATGGATAAAAGAATCACTCTTTTTCTACTAAACAAAATCATGCATCGTGAAGCATCCAAATTTTCTTAAGTAACCACTCTTAGCATTCATCATTAATGTGTGCTAAATATTTCTATTTGCATGTATAGATATGCTTATGATTCATCCATATGCATGTTACACATGTTGGGAAAGAAATGAAGTGTTGTGTGTTTTGTGATAGTATTTCACTTTACTTAATCTTAAAATGCATTTCTTTTTGAATAAGTTTGTTTAGGGAAAATATAAACTTAAGATTAATTAAAACACATAATAAAACATTCACTAAATAAAAAATAAACATAAATCTACCTTAGAAATTACTTTAGGTAGGGAGGAAAGAGAAGTTCTCTTCTCTTTTCATCTCTGTACAATGTAATAATTAATTGTAGGATTCATTCAAACCAAATCAAAATACAAAATAAAATCAACCTAAAGCAATAAAATCACTTAAATGAAACCACCCTCTAAGTTGAACATTTTTATACTTAGAAAACTTTAACCTTGAAGCCTAGCTAAGCATACCACACAAATCTTAAATAGCACACACATTAGGCTAAGTCACCACTTCTAGCTTTAGGTTAGGGTGGTGCGTGGTTTGATATTTTGCTTTTGTTTTATGATGTATTATTATTTTTAGTCTGGATGTTAGGGTGCATATGTGTAGATTGAATGGTAGGGCGATCTTAGTCTAACCATTATCATCTACAGGGGAATGTGCTTAAGGGGCGCTGTAATAAAATATAACTGCTTTGCTGTGCATGTTCTTATACTCCTAAGCATAATCCAAAATAGGCTAAGTAGACTTGGTTACCCATGTGTGGGGTGCTAAGTCTAATATATATATATATATATATATGGTTTGTTTAGCTAATTTCTATTTTACAGGTTTTAGTTAGATTTTCTTTTTCCCATTTTCATGTAATTTTATAAGGGATTATGATGAACATTGATTATAAGACTATGTCTTATGTACCATGTGAATCCTTTGGAGCAACCACATTCCAACCAACCAAAAGAAGAAGAAGAAAGAAGAAATGAAGAATGAAGACCCCCATAACAATGAATTCTTGGTTATAATTTATTCATTCAGTTGTATAAGGGTAGAGCTCGGCTACCTAATTTGTTTTAGGGTTTGTGCGGTGGAGCCCGAAAACACATAATAATACATAAATCTGACCTCTTATTCTTTTGCGCTAGCTTTATAAATTGATTGATGTTTGTTTAGCTTATGCATTAAGATGACATCTTTTCGTAGTTTCTTCCTTGCTTTGATGTATGGATTGGATGATGATTAGACTCTTAGAAAAATAAATTTTCTATCCAACATAAGAAACTCAAAACTAAAAATAAATAATAACCTAAAGCTTAGTTATAAATCAAGATAAAAGAATTAGCAACCCCTTAGCTAGATGTTGTATTTTCTCACATCATGCATAAAAAGCATAATATTTCACTCTTGATTGGAGAGCTTCCACCTTTGTCAGAGAACTTGGCTTGACCTTGGAGAGCCATGGTGAAAATACACCTCCTTATCTTGCTAATTTTGGCCCATAATCTAATTTCTCATGCATTAGGCATGTGAATCCTAAAGCCTGTGTCAAATTGATTTTCCAAAATGAAAATAAAATGTAACAAAATTTGCATTAAATTTAAGCCATTAATCATGCCCTACATGATCTAGTCTCTTAGGGAGTGTGTTTAAGAACTTAGTCTCTTTCTAAATAAATAACAACTTAGCTATCTTGCAAAAGTATTTGACTTGCCTACATATTTTAAAATCGTATGAGGAGTTAGTTGGAGGCCACTCCCAGACAATTGTAAGTCCAACATTCAAGTAGTTTATCCTCTCTTATGGAGGTAAACCAAATATCCATTTTCACCTTAAATTTAGGTCATGCTTTTGTCCCCCGCCAAAGTTCCCTAGATTTAGGTTCTGAGGTTGCTTCTCCCATTTGCGAGCTACAAGCATAAATCCTCACCTCTTGGGCATTTTCATGACTTTGTATCATGGAATTGTAAGCCCTAGCATTCTAATAAAAATTCAACTCAAATAAATCAATTCAATTTCAAAAATATAAAGCGGTAGTTTGGGATTCTTACAGGGCTTCCTAGTATCCTAAGCATCCCCTACTTATCTTCATTTGGCTTCGATAAGGACTCCCTCCTCTTGATCGATCCCACTTGACTTTCTGAAAATAAACTAATTGATTGATAGTCCTACCTTTCAAAATCTTTGGAGATAATAATCATTTACCTTAATCGAGAGTATTTTTAAGGAATCCTATTCCTTGGGATGTAATTAACTATGGGGGACTTGCCCCTGTAGGAAATTTAATGGACCCAGTTTAAAATAAACCATGCATTACTTTTCCATGTAAAGTAAGGGAATAATCTCTAGTACATTATGAAGACCCATAGTCTTTAGGAGTCCTTATTAAGGTGATTAGGTCCATTGTAGGGTGGTGACTTCTATCTCTCGAGATAGTATACCTTTCCTCAATTTCATACCTGATCACCCTAATAAGAACATCTGCGAATCTATGTAGTGTCCAAATAAGGTGTTATATATTTCTATTTTCATTTATCCTCTTTTCCAAAAGGGGGATAGATGAAGGTAGGAATATTTTTCACCATAGAAGCATTCTTCACCGAGAGGTGTATGACTAAAGTATTACAATCTCAAGACCTTCTAACGATCACCTTCTTTGAGTAAGATCTTATGCTCGGAACATTAGAATATAATTGCCTGCTATATGTCTCTGTAGAGAGCGATGGTGTCATAATCAATCGAATTCTAATTGACCCAGATTTATCTATTAATCCCATGAGCCTACGAGCATTAAGAAGATTGTCCCTTGATATTAAACATCTAGGATGAGACAAATTGATGATTCACAGCTTAAATGAAAAGGGTAAAGACTACCGGATCTTTACCTTGCACTTAAGATTGAGAAACTTTACATAGATAAATTCCATATCCTTGATGCTAACACCTTGTCCAGGTCCCTATTGGGTCATTCTTGGGTACATGAGTATGGAATAGTTCTGTCTACTTTACACCAAATGCATGAAATACATAAGAGATGAGGAAGAACATAGAATTCTTGGTAACCTTCAACCATTTGCAGTCCATGAAGTTAAAATCTATGAAGATGCAAAATACTATTTATTAAAAGAGCCCAGGCATCATCAATCTAAAGCTTCTACTTCAAAGGCTGCAAAACAATCTAAAGAAGTCAAGAAAGAAAAAAGAAGAAAGAAGGCAACACCAACTCTTCCTAAAATGGTCAATGCATCACCTAAGTTGAAAAGGCTAATCCCTCATCTGGGCTATGACACATAAGAAGAAGAGGATGATCCTTCTGTTGGGCTTGAGGGAGTAAATAAGTCTCAGGTGAAAGGAAAGAAAATTATGGAATACTCAAATTCTGAGTATGATTATGAACCTAGTTATGAAAGTGAAGTTCAGTGTATCTCTTCAGGAAGTATGGCAGACCTGTTGATATCAGAAGATTCATTAGTGGTTGTGCCTCTACCTTTTCAATATTTCAAGGAAATCACTCCACGTGAGGTCCACATTGTTGAAGAATTAAAGACTTTCTATGTGCCTCCCTTGCCTGGAAGTGATGAACGTGGAATTTCATTATACAAGTCTAAGGAGTGCTACCACCAAGACTCTGATTAGCTCATGTAATTCAATGAATCTAACGATATGGTGCCAACCAGAATGCCAAGGTATTATCCTTCAAGGATCCGTAAGATGATGTACAAATTAGGGGTTGATGTTGGAACTGATAAGTGGTAAGCTCACCTTTTCAACACCCTCTATAATTTAAAAAGTTGATAGACCTAACGAAAGTGTGATAGGAATACATCTAAAGGTCTTGGATACGTCCGACGTAGGTGTCCTTGAAGATCTTATTATGCAATAGCAAAAAATGAAGTTCAAACTGAAATTGAAAATGAAGATAATCTTTATGAGGTTTATCTGACCAACGATGAAGAAGTGGAAGCCTAGCCAGCGCTTGAAGAGCTTGAGGATGATGGGCAAGCAGCTACCATGGATGAACTAAAAGAAATCAACTTGGGAATAGAAGATGATCCCTATCCAACCTTCGTTAGCGCCCTTCTTCTTAGTGAAAAAAGTTGAAGAATTAAAGGCCCTACTTTGTGAATTCAGGGATTACTTTTCTTGGACATACTCCAAAATGCTAGGCTTATCTCCTGATGTGAGTTCACAACCATCAAGGCGGTCTAGCTCATAGGTGAATGAGGTTGGAGATTGAAGAACAGATAATTACAGAAACTAAGAAGCTGATCGAAGTAGGCTTTATTTGAGAAGAAAAGTATGCAGATTGGATAGCTAATATTGTTCCAGTGAGAAAGAAGAATGGTCAAATCCGTATCTGCATTGACTTCCAAGATCTGAACAAAGCATGCGCAAAAGATGATTTTTTGCTTCAAATATCAGAACTACTAGTGGATAATACTTCCTACTACGACATGTTCTCATTCATGGACGGGTCATCAGAGTATAATCAAATCAAGATAGCTCCTGAAGATGAAAGACACACATTATTCAAGACGTCGATTGGTATATGCTGCTACACTATCATTCCCTTCGGATTGAAGAATGCTGGAGCTACATATCGGAGGGACATGACATGCATATTCAATGAGTTGATTCATTAGAAAGTAGAATGCTATGTGGATGACCTCGTCGTTAAGAGCATATATCGAGAAGATTATTTCAATGATGTGAGGATGGTCTTCAAAAGAATTAGGCAATACGATCTCAAGATGAATCCACTTAAATGTGCATTTAGAGTTTCATCCAGAAAGTTCCTTGGTTATGTTGTGCAGCATAGAAGAATTGAGATCGACCCTAATAAAATCAAAGCGATAGTGGATATGCCATAGCCGAAGAATCTTTGTCATCTTCATTCCATGCAAGGATATTTGGCATTCATTTGGTGCTTCATATTAAATCTGTTGGGCAGGTGTCAACCATTTTCTAAATTGATGATGAAGAATGCATCGCTTAAGTGGGATAATGAATGTCAAGAAGCATTCAATATCATCAAGAGATACCTATTAAATGTACCAATTCTGGCGACGCCAATCTCGAGAAAACCTCTCATTTTGTATATAACTGCACTAAAAGAATCCCTCAGAGCATTGGTTGCACTGCACAATGAAGAAGGTAAAGAAAATGCATTGTATTATATCAATCGAAGATTGATAGGAGCTGAGGCAAAGTACTCTCCGATCGAGAAGCACTATCTTGCACTAATCTTTGCTGCTCAAAAGCTTCAATATTATATGTTATCACATAAGATAATGCTCATATCAAAGATCGATCTGCTAAAGTTCTTGATGACAAGGCCAGCATTGATAGGTCATTTGGCACGTTAGGCAGTGCTCACGTTACAGTTTGATATTACATATGTATCTCAGAAGGCTATGAAGGGGCAGATACTAGTAGGTTTTCTCGCTGTGCATCCTATCCTAGTAGATTCATCAGTCAATGATGATTTACCTGATGAACAAATTTTGCTTATCCATGAAAGAGAAAAGCTACAGATCTGAGAAATGTATTTTGACGGCGCATCATCCATTAAGCTTGCTCATACCCCAAATCTACTAAAAGCAAGAGCTGGCATTGGTCTCATCTTCATAACACCCGAAGATGGTATAATGAGGCACTCATAGAGGCTGACCGAGGTAAGAACCAACAATGAAGTTGAATACGAGGCATTGGTAGCAGGTCTCGAAGAAGCTGTTATCATCGGCATCCAACATTTGAGAGTTTTCGGAGACTCTCAATTGGTGATCAACCAAGTATTGGGTGTCTATAAAATTACTAAGCTAGAACTGGCATATTATCATAAGTGAGTGCTTGAGCTATTGAAACAAATTCCCAATGTTAAACTAGTTCAACTTTCTCGATCAAAAAATAGTAAAATAAATTACTTAGCCAAACTAGCAAAAGAGATGGCGAATACTGACGACGATGATGTGTTGATTGAAGTGTCCACTCATCGAGTTCTGCAACCAGTAAATCTATATTCCCCATAGGTAGAGGGGACATCAAATTTAAGCCAGCTGGAAGCAATTCAAATTGCTCCTCACTCTCCCAAAGAGCAAGTAGAAGAAATAGAAAAATCCAAAAGTACTACAAAGTAATCATGTGAAGCTTTTATAGTGGAAGAGCATGATGATTGGAGACAACCCTTCATCAATTATTTCAAGGAAAGCAAATTGCTGAGCAATAAATTACTAGCCAGACATATTATAAAAAGAATTCTATGATATGCTTATGTCAATGACACATTGTACCGTAGATCAATTGAACAAATGTAGCTGCGATGTTTGGGGGCGGATGAAGCCAACAAGGTAATGTTTGAAATTCATGAAGGACTTTGTGGAGCACATCAATCAGGTCCCAAAATGGCGACAAAAATTAAAAGAATGGGATGCTATTGGCCTTCAGTGGTGAAAGACTGCATAGATCATGCCAAGAGATATCGGGAATGCCAAGTCCACGGGGATCTCATTCATCAACCTCTAAATCCTCTACACCCAACAATAGCGTCTTGGCCGTTCCAAAGTTGGGGCATGGATATAATTGGACCGATTGATCCTTGATCATCAGCTAGACATTGATTCATTTTAGTAGCTACTGACTACTTCTCCAAATAGGCTGAGGTTGCTCCATTTAAGGAAGTCACTGTTGATTGATTCGTTGACTTCTTCACCAATAATGTTGTCTATAGATTTAGGGTACCACAATGAATCATTTCAAACAATGACTCAGCTTTCAAGAGTGCAAAGATATACAGATTTGCTGATCGACACAAAATCGATTGGCGGTACTCATCAATCTACAATCCAAGAGCCAATGGTTTGGCAAAGGCTTTAAATAAAACCTTGGTGATGTTACTCAAAAAGATTCTCACGAAGAATAAAAGAAAGTGGCACACTAAAATAATGGAAGCACTCTGGGCATATAGAACAACTTACAAAATGTCAACCAAGGCCACTCCTTATGATTTAACATTTGAAGTTAAAGCTGTTCTAGCACTAGAAGTTGAACTACCATCACTTCGAGTATCTATCCAATTCAATCTTACCCAAGATGAGAATGCTCGTATGTGAATGGAAGAGTTGGATGTGCTTGACGGAGTTAAACTGCAAGCTCAATAAAGTTTAGAAATCTACCAAGCGAGGATGTCTAAAGCATTCAATAGTTCAGTATGCCCTCGGACATTCCAGAAAGGTGAATTGCTCTGGGAGAATCATCATCCATCATAAGATCGAGTAAATTCACAACTAACTGGGATGATCCTTATGTCATAGAGAAGGTGTATGAAGGAGGAGCTTACCAGCTTATTGACAAGAATTATCAACGATCGATACCACTAATCAATGGTCGATATCTCAAGAAATATCACAACTGACTATTGATAAGTATATTAATACTTAAATGAATCTTGCACTAGTAAGGCTTTCATGCTAATACATATGTAATGTCACTTGAAGATTTTCTCATAAAATGAGAAAGCATTTTCAAATTACTGCAAAAGCCTCCTCCTATTAGACACGGGGCATTTTTATATATTTAACTAAGTTGACATCGTGCTTCAAGCTGAGATCCTTAGATAAATATATATAAAAATTAGAATGAGCTTTATTTATTTATATTAAAGATGTTCAAACTCTGTAATGCATTTCAAAATTAGTCTACAATCCCCCTATTAGACATGAAGTATTTTTTTAGTTTTTATAAATCAAAGTTGTTCAATCCTTCCTTGTGAAATAGGAGATCTTCTTATATATGCATTTAGGTTGACATTGAGCTTTATGTTGAGATCCCTATATCTATAACTATTATTATTAAAGTCGTAAGTCTTACAAGAATAAAATGAATTTGCTTCAATGCATGAGAAGATAGTCCTAAATGTCAAAAGTTTCCCTCCAAGATTTATCAAATATTAAAGATTAATTCAGAAGAACTCCCAAATTCAAAAGCTTCAATTAGCTAAGTTAGAAAACATCAACCCCTATGTCTTCAAGTCTGGGACACGAATGAGTTCTAAAGGTCAAACTCAATAAGCCCACAGGTGGCCAAGTTGCTGATTCTCTCCTCACTCAACAAGCCATAAGAAAAGGGCGCAGTGAAAGAGTCCTAGTTTGTTAGTCTGATGAATAAACCACCAAGCCATCATAGCTTAAGTTGAAGACTCGAGTTGGTTCTAAAGGTCAGACTCAACATGCCCACAAATGGCTGAGTCGCTGACGCTCTCCTCACTCAACAAGCCGCAAAAAAAGGCCGCAGTGAAAGAGCCCTTACTCATCAATACAATGACAGTAGCCATTCAATCCCAAACCAAATCCAGCTTAGTGATTAAAAGCAACCAGAATCCAAGAGATCTTTCTACTTGATCGATAGACCAAGACAATCTGAGGAAACTCTCAATTTGGAGGTGATATCCTAAATTGTATTGCTTGTGAGGTGATATCCCAAACTATTTTCAACGATATGATCAAGCATAGAGCATGGATCAAAGTCAATTCTTTCATCAAGTTTGTCAAATCAGAAAGCACAGGATTGAGGAAATGATTCCATAGTTCATACAAAGTCAATGACCAAACTAAAGAAATTCTATTAAAGCACACATTTCTAGATTGATAACTCAACATTGACCTAATATAAGCCGGGAGGCTGGGTCATCTGTATCCACCCTTCAATGAGTCTGTCAAAGTAGCAAGCATAAGACTTAGGGCATACATACACTTCCTGACAAGTCAATATGGACAAATCAGGTCAATCCTTCATCAAGTCCGTCAAGCTTAAAGTTAGGATAGAAGAAATATCAAATATCAAAGCAAATAAACTAATTCCTCCATCAAATCCAATCAAGAAGCCAGGGTCGGAGGAAACCCAAATCTACAAAGACATAAAAGAAAAAGATTTTCAGCAAATCCATTGAAGCAGAGAGTAAATAGTGGCAGACAATTTTCCACAAGCCCATTGAAGCCGAAGTAACCTATGGTCAACCCAAAGGGTCAATTAACTTTCAACAAATATGACTCACTCCATGCATGAATCACATTTGTTGGGAGGCATTTGTTGACCTCCATGCATGTCACATCAGTCGAGTCGAGTTCATAAGATGAAGTCGACCAGTTTCAAATACAATAACATGCAGATCAGAGCTAAAATGCACCGGACATTACCGAAAGTAGTTGAAATGAACTCCGATCGATGAACAAACTTTGCCATCGCATTCAAAAAGTCAAAATTTATTAGAATATACATATTGCATAATTTGACAGCAAACCGATTAAGAAAGAAATCCGTTGATGCGCTTACATGCATATCGAGGTCGGGAAGCCGCGATGTTGCCAAAATGACCTCCATTCATGAAATTAATCACTTTTTAGCGTCAATATTTTAAAACCTATCAAATGAGACTGTCTACACTCAATTCAGATGAGTCAGTGTGAATGTTGAGATGGTCAGATGCGATGATACGCGATTCTGAATTGAAATTGACTCGATTTAGTGCCGATGTAAACCAAATGGCATCCGATCATGAAACGGACTACCCCGTTGCATTCGAAACATCAGAATAATCTAAAATTAATATATATTAATTATATAATGATGTTACTATGAAAATTCCAATTAGGGTTGATTTGATTATTTAAAACTCACAAAAATGAACTCTTTATAAGCATATGCTAACACCTAACCCTAGGGATTCCTATTCATAGCCCTATTCACAACCACATACTTATTCCTCTCAGTTAGAGCATCCTATCTGAATGAGGAATCCCTTCGTCTATTCTAAGTAGCGCACAGGAGACTCACATCCTTCCTTTCGCTCCCATCCTCTGTTCCCTCGATGTTCATGCACCCGATGAACAGCGGTCGAGCATCGCACGAACAACACAGCTGAGCGATCTATCTCCTGTCAACCCCTCCCAACCGAGTGACAAGCACGATAGTTTATTATCTCTCCTCACTTCTGAACTTCCTCTCCATTCAGTAGCAGCCGAACCTCTCTTCTCCAACTGAGCTCTTTGATTCTGTTTGTCCATCCATCTCGAGCAGAGTTTGAGCTGATCTTCCTCTCTTCTTCCCCATTTGGTTGAGCAAACCTTTTTGCTCTGCTTTGATTTCTCTCCTGACTGAATAGCCACAAATAAAATCTATCCCAAATCAACAGTAAGGTTGCATTTTTTTGCCCATAATAGAGAGCCAATCTTAATATGTGATAGCTATTTTGTTCGAGATTTATTCTTTCTTATTTCTACAAGATTTAAAGTAACTTTTTACTGCTTGATTAGATTAAAGCTTATGGATTATTCTCCCATTAATAATGATTTTGTTATTGGAGTAAGATAGGATATGAAAAATGGTATTTTTTTAGTTTTCTCCTAAGGTTTGATGCAGCCATTTTACCGATTGGTATAATACGAGTTACATCCAACTTGGATTGTGCTATCAAGCTAATAGCCTTTAAAGGTAAAGTGAGAAATGAGGCTGCATGTAGGTTAAACCTATGGTTGTCACTATTGTTTGGCAAGTCCGAAGTGCAAAAGTTGACCAAAGTGTTAGGATTATGTGTATCCCAATTATGCTTGTGTTTTGCTTCTAAATTATTATTGCATTCGCTAAGGTTGAGAAGAATGATAGATTCTTGATGTTTGGAATGAGGGTAAAATGGAGGTTAAATCCATTGAGAAGTTATGGTTCTCATTACTATTTGATGGGTTCAAAAAAAAAAGGGAAGAGAAAATGAGTGAGGTGAGGATATAATCCGTAGCGTGGTGGAACAATCACACTTAAATTCTAATCATTTTGCTTTCATGCATATATGTAAAGATAACATTGTAACGAATGCCAAAAGCCTTAAGTACACACGCGTGATTGTTTCAACACAGTGGGGAAATTTGCTAGACATAAGTATTCGTGTATGTTGCTTCAGCTTATTGAGGAAATTATGATGGTTTTCACACTGGTTTGAAGGCATATACGAAGCTTTTCATAAGCATGATAGGTGCAAGAAGATCACTCAGCCACGGTGTCATAAGATACCTACCATGCACGCTTTCCATAAGTGTGGTGGGAAGGCCTTAGCACTCTCGATGCAGCCCTCTACACGGGGATGAGGAGGTCTTATTTTCATTTCAACATACATTTTGCCCAAAGATATTAAACTCATCTGTTTACTATTTCAATATAATTGCAAATATTTGCTAGATATTAGTACTCGTGCATGTTGCTTCAGCATGTCAAGGAAATCAGAATAATTTTCATACAGGTTTGAAGGCTTATGCGATGCTTTTCATAAGCACGATAGGTGTAAGAAAATCACTCGGCCGTGGTATCGCAAGACAACTATCATGCACACTTTCCATAAGCATGGTGGGAAGGCCTTAGCACTCACGATGCAGCCCCCTACATGGAGATGACATTAGGAGGCTGCCAAATTTTATTTCAAACATAGATATTGAAGGTCTATGCACGCTTTCTTAAGCATGGTGGGTTTAGAAGACTCTTTAAGCCATAGTGTCGCAAGACGTTGACTATGCATGCTTTCTTAAGCATGGTAGGAAGGCTATAGCACTCTCGAAGTAGCCCCCTATGTGAGGACAATGCTGGGAGATTGTCAAAATTTCATCAAAATAGAGATTAATAATTAATAGAAATGAAATAGTTAAGGAATAATATCTGAAGCTTAAATGACTAATAAGACTAATAATTGAACTAAGTACAATATACTCAGCGGCTGAGACAAGATTGAGTTTACAATGATCTGACTAATAATAGTCTACACTGTGTAATGAAACATTCAAAAGAATTGAAGTAAAATACTTGAATGAATAAAAAATACACTGTGCAATGAAACATTCAAAAGAATTGAAGTCGAATATGAGTAAAACCTACAACATATGCCCCAGATTCGCAACACATCGTACAAGTGAACAGAAGGTGTTAATTAAGGATTCAATTAAACTCTTGCACACATTATAAAGCATGATTAAAACTCAAATGTAATACCTCAAAAGTGTGCAAGTATTCTTAAATACACCTACATGGGCCCTGACACTATGTTGAATGCGTAAACTTAGTGTCTGAGGATGCTGCACGGGTTGCTTCCCGGTTTGGTCTTAGGACCGAGTCTGGGTTAATGAAACTTAAAAAACCTAATGATTTCATTATAATATTTTCAATTTAATATAATCTGAGAATCTAATTCTATCATAGAATGACAAAAGATAAATCCATCGGTATCATTGTTAATTTATCTTTTCAAGTTCAAGAGATTATGAAGAAAATCTCAAACCCGATCCTCTATGTTCAATCTAGAGTTGACAAGGTTTAGAGAATGATAGATCTTGAAATAATTAATCTAGATCTGACCCTCTGCAAGAAAATAGTCAAAGTTGATAAAGTCTATATCCCGGTTTGGTCTTAGGACTGGGTCCGGGTTAACAAAACTCAAAAATGCCACACCAAAATCAAAACTTACAATTTGATATCTACACTTCAACTTAGACATCTTAATGTCCATACAACATTTTAAAAGAACAGATACTCGTATGAATATTGAAGTATTCCTAAAGTTAGACACTTAAGAAAATATGCAATTTATATACCAAAAATAATAGATAACTACATATCCAGGTTTGGTCTTAAGACTGGGTCCGGGTTAACAAAACCTAAAAATCCATATCAAAACTTATGCTTATAATCTGACACATATGTTATGTCAAACATAACTACTTCAACTTAGACATCTAAATGTCCATACAATAATTTAAAAGAATAAATACTCGTATGTATGTTGAAGTATTCATTAAATTAAGCATCTAAAAAGATATGTAAGTTATGTGCAAAATGAAAGAACAGATAATTACACCCCGGTTTGGTCTTAGGACCGGGTCTGGGTTAACAAAATCTAAAAAAAAAATCTAATTATGATATTATAAGAATTTTAATTTAATAAAATCTGAGAAGCTAATTCTATCATAAAAATGACAAATGATAAATCTATTGACACTTCTGAAGTTCAAACTCCTAAGAGAAAAGTCCCAAACCCGATCCTCTACGTTCAAGCTAGAGTTGACAAGGTTTAGAGGATTACAAATATGGGAGCATTGAATTTAGACCTGATCCTCTGTAAGGAAGCATGTAGAGTTAACAAGGTCTACTACATTCAAAAGATTATCATTATTATGGTTTAAATGATCAATGATCATATATTCAAATATAAATTAATCATTAAATGATCAAAATTTGAATAAAAAATAATAAAATATAAATTAAATGAAATTAATTATTTTAATTTAAACTTAAAATCCTCCACCCTTCCGTAACTATTTGTCTGGGGGTGGCAAATTAAGAAGACTTTTGCTCACAAAGAGTCAATGTCAAATCAAATGTGTAACTATTTTCACACTTAAATAATCTTAAACCCGTAAGGACATGGCCCGTGTCCTCTGTCCATGTGATTTTGCCATAAAATGACACCACATAAATGATGATTATGACTAGAGCCTTCTGACTGGGTGGTTTGCCATGATATGACACCACTAAATTATGGTTACGGTCGCAACTTGTATATCCCCCAACGGCTTTGTTCTTTGAGCTGTAAAATATAAAATATGTTTGATTGAGTAAAAAGCCCTCTGTTAGCTAAGATTGACTTATATTTGTCCCCTTAGACAAACTCTATCCCAAGTCTACAAGGACACCTTGGATGACGTAACCCATGTGTTGCTGACAAGGACCCTTCAGGTCGACCTCACTCGGACGGGGATCGCTGCCCGGATGACTAATAATGGGATTTAGATCGGGTGCATCATCGTTCCCCCCAACAAAAGTTTTAAATTAAAATGATAAATTTCATAATTTTTAAACTCCACTCAGTGCTATTATATACTCGTTATTTAACGATTTATCGACTAACCTTAAGCAAAAGTGCTCTCTCAGTATTGAGAGGGGTAATTAACTATAGGGGCTTGCGTCTATAGGAAACCTAGAATAGATCTAAAGTCCTCTGAAAATGAAGGCAAAATATCTGGGTAGTGTCTTATCTACCATTCATTTGCCTTCTAAAACTTTCACCGACACTTAAAACACTCTTTTCATCAAAAAAGGTCGGTGGTGAATTTTTGGATCCCACATTATCGAAAATATGCAAGAATACAAAATTTAACTAAAAAGAGTATGCACTTGTATGAAAAAAATTTCATAGTTTTGCATACCAGATGAAGTAGAAAACATCAATCCACATGAGAATAGAGATATTACAATATATGAACACATTTATATTACTCATGCAAAAAACATGATTATGATAAAATATATAGTAATTTAAAGCTACAACAAGAGCTACCCATAAGAGTTTGATACCAATTGAAAAGTTGAACTTCGAAAACCTCTAATTTAACATGATCAGGTACATCAAGAGGTCACATTCAAGGTTCATAAAGCGGTACATCCTAACTACACCACGTGATGAAGAAATTTGAAGTTTTTTTTTGTGCTCACAAGAGAAAATTCTCACATAATTGTAATAGTTATGATAAAACATCATAAACAAAAAATTAAATAATATTTCATTTCATTAATAAAGCTCAATTCAATTGGGGTAGTAAATGAACCAGTGCATTCGTTGAACTACTCAAACTCTGCTCGATTAATGCTCTTTCATGTTTGTTCAAATTAAAAAATAAACAAACTTGAATATTTTTTGAAAACTCAAAGGATAAATGAACTGAACATGAACATGATCGTACTTGCTTATTTATGTTCATAAACATACTCATTTATTTTTTGACAAGTAACTTATTAAATACTTGATATTAAGCTCTGTGATAATTCATTTATTATCTTAAGAATATGAGTAAATATAACTTTAAAATATTCTAATTATATATTTAATAAAAAATATTATAATTTAGTAGCATAATTTATAAAATATATCATACATTTAATTAAATATTTATATAATATAATTGAGATTATAGCTTTATAAATTCTATGATAAATGCTCAAAGTAAAAAAATAAAAAACACATATGAAAACCTATGGACTCATGATTTAACTCTAAATAAACTTGCTAATGAGAGATGTTATTAGAGAAAACCTAAGGTTATACAACCATAAACTCCCACACATCCCAAATTGATAACGTTTAGAAGTTTTCATTTATAAAAATATAGCTTATATATCTTAAAATGCTTGCATGAAATGATATGAAAATGCAAATTAAGAAAATATCCATGAAATATGTAAATTCATATTTTTAAATTGATGTTTCTTACATTTTTGAATTAATAACTCATCTTATTCTATTTGTTTAATATAACATATGAAAATTAGTGGAGTGTCTAATATTTGATAGTGTATACATTTTATGATAATGTGCAAAATAAATTCAAGGATAAATGAGTATATATAATACATAAGTTAGCTAAATAATAAGTGTGTTTATATATCTATATCTATATATATATATATATATATATATCATAATTTTCTCTTCTTAAGAGAATATTTTAGAAGCTAATTCTTCCATGTAATAGTGGGATAACCATTTTAATGTGATCATTAATAATCTTCTTAAATTTAAACTCTAAAAATGAAAAACCTTAGACCAATCCTCTTGTGGGCTTCAAAAATTCACCACCAACCTCTCGATGAAGAGAGTATGATTAATGTTGGTTAAATTTTCAGAAGACAGATGGAACAGTAGATAAAACAATACTTAGAGATTTCTTCCTCATTTTGTGAGGACTTTAGATATGATTCCAGGTTTTCTATAGGCACAAGCACCTATAGTTAATTACCTCTCCCAATATTGAGAGAGAACTTTGATTAAGGCTGGTCGTTAGGTCACTTATTTCTTAACATATAATAGCAGTACGTGGAATTTTAGATTTTAGAATATTGAAATTCCTCATCCTTTAACTTAAAGTTGATGGTTGGGGGAGTGATGATGCGCTCAATTACGATCCCATGGTTCCATCATCTCGGGCTATCATGGTCTCTAGTCTACTTAGTCAAAGGAGGTAGTCGACCCAACCTGACCGATGGATCCTTGTCAGCAGTCATGGGTTGTATCGTCTAAGAGAACCTTGCAGACTTGGGGTGGTGTTTGTCTAAAGAGACAAACTTAAGTCTATCTTAGCTAACATAGGATTTTTTTTCCTATCAAGTGCACCCTATGATTCACAACTTAAGAGATAGAGCCATTGAGGAACATATGAGCTATGGTTGTGACCATAATATAATGGTGTCATTTGACGGCAACCACCCGGTTAGAGGGCTCTAGTCATAACTGCATCATATGTGGAGCCTATTGGCCAAACCACGTGAATAGAGGATGCGGGCCACGTCCTTACTGGCATGAGATTGTTTGAGTGTGAATATAGCAGTACACTTGACTTGATAATGCCTTCTTTGTGAGCTAAAGTTTTCTTAATTTATCACCTTCGACAATAATGTCAGATGGTGGATAGATTAGATTTTACTTTAAGTCTTGAATAATAGATTTCATTTGAATAGTTTATATATCTTTGTAGCATCGTTGAAACTCAACTTTGGATTGATTTAACTTGAAATTTTAGATATGAGTTGATGGTGATATCCCATTCAGTTGAAATCTTCATTCAACACAACCATCATGGGGGTAAACCTTATCAACTCTGCTTCTTTACACATAGAGGATTGGGTGTATGGTTTGCATTATAAGAATTTATATTTGAGATGATTTAGAATTAACATTTTTCAAGATTTTGATATTGATGATCCCCTCCAATTGAAATCTACAATCACCACAGTCATCACTGGGGAATTATGAGATAATAATATAACTATCATATAATAGAATTAGTTTCTCATATATTTTATCAAATTGAAATGATCATAACAATATCATTAGGTTTTGTTGACTCGAATCTAATCTGTAGACCCAACCAAGAATCAACCCACAAAACATCCTTAGACACTAGATTCATGCATACGTTGCATATATGCGGTATTTTGGAACACTTGTAATTCATTTATTTTCTTAATGTTGAGGTTTTGTTGACCATTTTTTTGGGGAATCTTCACTATTTTAACTCTTAATTTTGGCGAGATTGACAGATGATGATTGACTTATGTAACATTAGTGTTGATATGAATTTTGAACATTTACAACATAAGATTAATGTCATAATTATTTATTTGAAAATGTCATTTCAAATTGCATCTTCTCTCAAGGTCGTCTTGATTCTTTAGAGAAAAATACCTACTAGGTAATTCATTAATACTTTTGTATCCCTTTGTAGAGAGATCATAGTGCAAAATTTTATTGGGTGTGTGTTGACCTCACTTTTAGGAGTAAGCTCTCAACTTTTACATCAAGATCTAGGACTCTTGTAGACACTAAGAGTTCTTTAGTCTTAAGACACTTCTAGTGATTAGGTGAACACTTAACCTAAGCCTAGAGACTTAGAAGGATTAGCCATAAGAAGAGGTTATTCTTTAGGAATTTAGGAAGACTTGCCTACCTTGTAGCTTAAACCCAATCCTTGCTTTCTTCTTCCAAATCAAACCTCAAATTCAAATCCAAAATCATAAATCCAATCTCAAATCAAATGATTGAAACCCATGATTAAATTCAAATTCCAAATCTTTTCCTAAGCCCTTTGACTTTATCTTATGGAATTAGCCTTAACCAGAATCAAATCAACCCCAATTCAATTACTTTTCTCAAATATCAAATTCAATCTTAATTCAAATTCAAGATTATAAATCCAATTCCAACTCCAAATGATTGAAACCCATGATTGAATTCAAACTCTAAAACCCTTTCTAAGCCATATGAATCACTTTCATATGCTTAGCCAAAACCTCCTTCAAACCAAATCAAATTTGGTTGATTTCTTTATAAATCAATCATTCCTTCATTTATATTCACAAATATAAATGAAATCCAAATTCAAACCATTCGAATCAAATCAAACTAAATCAAACCAAATCAATTCCCTATTTAAGCCCTTTTGACATACATCCTTCAATTTAGTAAAAATTGCTTCCAAATCACTCCAAACTCAAGTGATTTTCTCATGAATTATTTATATCTTCATTTATATTCACAAATATAAATGAAATATAAATCCAAATGGATAAAACCAAACCTAAATCAAATCAAATTCCCAATTTTAGCTCTTTTAGCCAATTTCTTGAACTTGGCTAAATGATATCCAAATCAACTCAAAATCCATGGATTTCTTCATGATTCAATCATTCCTTAAATCATTGTTCCAAATATAAACACAAACTATAATTATCAATTCAAACTCAGGTCAACCCAAGTCATGCCCATGTTGACCCCTTTTGACTTGAAATTATCATATGAACCAAAATTCATTTGACTCCAAATCACTTGCAATTAGATTTATATTTCCATCCTAAGTTCATATGTGAGTTCAATTAAACTTGAATCAAGCCATGATCAAGCCAATTGACCCATTTAGGTCCACTTGACCCAAAGTCACCTAAAAGATCTTTTTGAGCCAAGTTCTAATCCAACCCAAATTGGATTGAACTAAGCCCATCCAAACCCCATATCATGATCAATAATCATCTTAGGTTAATCAATTATCTTGAATTTGATCAAACCAAGTCAACCTAGCCTGTTGACCAAGTCAACCTTTAGCCCAAATGAAACCCAAAGTAGCCAAAACCCACCATATGCCAAATTGATTGAAACCATTGGCTCAAACCCACTCATAATCAATGATTGAACATGACCAAACCCTCACTTGAGCCAAATCAAGTCCAATTGGCCATTTGACCTAACTTGACCCAAATTGGCCTAAAAAGCCAAAATGGGTCAAATCATGATTTGATCCTAATTGATTGCAACCAATGGCTCAAGTTCATTTGAAATTACTTATTGAACTTGACCAAAGCCATGATTGAGCTCAATTTGACCAATTGGTAAACTTGACCCAACCTAACCCAAATTGACCTAAAGGGTCAAATTGGCTAAAATTTAAATTAAATCTAAATTAAATGAAAATTAAACCAAATCAAAGCCTACAATCATTTTCAATTAACCAATTGAACTTGACTCAACACCTAACATAATCCAATTTGGTCAAATAGGTCAAATTGGTCAACTTAGCCCATTTGACCTATTTGAACCCAAATGACCCAAAATCAAACCTAAGCCAAATTAATCAAAATCAATTGAACCAAAACATCCCAAAATCATCATATGAACCTATCCCAAGTCTTAGTTTGACCCAATTTAACCAATTGGTCAACCCAACCCAACCTAACCCAAATAAGCCTATTTTGATCATATGAAACCAAACCACCCAAAACCACTTTTGGAACCTTGGTATGACCTAACCCGACAAATGGACCCTAGGTTAGCCCCCTCCCAAGTCCATGTGGGACCCAACCTAAGGGATTAACCAATGGACACTTCTTTACATTGGATTCTTACCTTAAATGGAAAAGTCCATTGCCTCCCCCATGGACCATAAAGTGCCAAATAAGGCACTCCTAAGACACCTTAGCCCAACCTAAGTGACCTAGCATCTACCATGGACCAAAGGAAACAAACCAAGCCACTCCCTCTCATGGCCGAACACCCCATGGGCAAAAGTAAGATCAATCCCACACAATCTCCCCATATCAAGCCTTGAGACTCTTGCCACCACTTCCTCCACTCTTGGCATGCCACGTGGAGCTAATGGAGACCCCTCCGATGACTTGATGGCTACCAATCGGTGGATTTTTAGGGATCAATTTCGTCCATCCATCATGTGCAATTGATGGGTATACCCCTTAATTTGAGCAGAAAATGATACCACTCGCACTCTCTGAGTTTCCTAAGCCATTTTGAAATCCCTCAGGCTTAGAGCATTCCCAAGCCTCCACAATTGACATTCCTCCTCCCCAAGCAAAGTTGAAATATGACACCTCCCCGATCAATACTCCTCTTCTACTTGATCAAACACAAATTCCTTGCACCCACACCATCCTCTTACTCCATCGAAGCCAACTGAATCATGTCCAACCCTTCCTGAGCATCGAAGATAGGAGTTCGACCAAGACCGATCGCCAAATAGGAGGAGTTTGGCCTTGGGAGCAACCCACTTCAAATCAAACCCAATGCTTCTCAACAAGGCCTCGCCAACATTAAGCTACCTCATCCACTCTAAATTAGCTCCGGTGAGGTAATTTTGCAAAACTGAGCCTTGTATAAAAAATAGGTTGGTCTTTTGTGAAGAGAATTCGAATGTCATGCATTTTTGACCATTGGATGTGTTTCTCTCCTTCTTCTCAAGGTGTGGGATCAATTTGATCCCAATCTGAGCTCAGGTGAGCTCGGATCGAATGGGGAGATGAACAACATCTGTCTTTCGTATGACATATCAGCCATTCTGCGTGATCAATATGGATGGACGTGATTAAATCACGTTAGATCCTCAAATTAATCCTTTGAAATTGTTGATTGAATTGTGGCTATTTTAGAATTTGATTGGGATATTTTTCCTAATTCATTCCTTAAGTTTTCTTCACTTTTTAGAATTTGATAGTTAATGATTAATGAGGTAATTAATTGCTTAATTAATGAATTAACTCTCAAGATAAAATTAGAACTTAAGTGACCAAATATGGGATTTTGGGATTGAGATTAAGGCATCTTTCTTGATCTCTTTCCTTAAGTTAATTCCATTTCATTATTTGAAAATGCTTCATGCTTAATCAAATGGATTAATGAACTTAATTAACTAAACCTAAAATTTGCTTCACATCTAATCACCTTTAATCATCCTTGGGTAGCTCTTTGGGTGTTCAATAACCAAAAGAGAGAGTTAATGAAATTATGGTTAGCTCACATGTATGAGAAAATCATAAAAGTAGTTAAGTGAGATACCTTAAGCCTAATTAACTATTAATCATGAGCCAATTGTATTAGGCCCCTTTCATTTCTTAGAAGCATTATAAATATATTTTTTATGTGGTTGCATATCATATTGGCTCATTATTAGTAAGTTAATTAACTTAAGGTGATGTAGGTAAAGATTATTTAATTGACTTAATTCATACCCTAACATAATTAAGACATAAAAGCAACCTGATTATCCTTCATTAAACCAAATTAACTCACACATGGGGAATGAGATTAGGATTAGCAAATCTCTTTCACATTTTTTTAAATCAAATCAAACATGAAAATGAAATGACATTAAAGAACTTTGGCTTATTTTAAATTATCTTATTTAGTTTGATTGTCCTTAGGACTTAGCTGATTTGGATGAAATCACATGCTTGTATTATTTTATTTCTCTCCAATCATGCTAAATGTGGTATGTCATATGATTCTTGTATCCATCTCTTTTAAAATTAATTAAATAAAATGATTTCTTTTATGTCAAATTGCATGTGTTGATTTAAAATAAAAATATGTGTGGCTAGTATCATTATTAAATCTCAAATATATTTTCAAAAAGTTTACTAACGATTGAATATACATATATATTGTAAAATTAGTTAGATATATACATAGGAAATGTAAGTGAATATAAATCAAGTGTATGAAGTAAAGTCTCTTCCTTATATTCATGTGTTGATTTGCATAAGTAAGAATGTTAGTAGTATATTAGTGTGGACATCCCAGGGATGCACAACTTTAAGTAGCCCTAAGGAGGTTCCTACCTCGTTCCCTTGGTGTAGAATAATGGCGACGTACCTGCTTGATTTCATCCTTATACATTTGGACATTAGAATTTAGATAGAGCATTAATTCATTTACACAAAATAAATCAATCAAATCAAAATACAATTTTAGCATGGTTTTTTATTCTTGTAGTTATTTATACATCCATATGTATCTAAGAATAATAGTATATTAGTCTAGACATTCCAGGGACACACGACTTTAAGTAGCCCCAAGGAGGTTCCTACCTCATTCCCTTGGTGCAAAACAATAACGATGTACTCACTTAAAACTTTTATACATGTGGATGTGTAGCTAATGAATGAAAACCCTCTTTTTCTATTAAAAAGACTTGCATTCATACTTTGTTTATTTGGCTGAGTTGAGTAGTCATGTGATTTAAGGTTCTTTCCTTATGCTTTTGGATAAGAATTTAGATAGAGCTTTAAATTAATATGAAAAAAATAATTCAACCAAATGAAATACTAATTCCAAATACATTTACTCACATTCATCATTTAAGTGTGCTAAGATACAAAATGCATGTATATCTATGCTTAAGATTTAATCATATGCATGATTTACATGATGGAAAGAAATGAATAAACATGTGTTATGTGATAGTAATTCATTCCAACTAACCTTAAAATGCCATTCTTATTGAATGGGTTTATTTAAAGTGAACTTAAAATTAGGATTAATTAAAACATGTAATAAGCCATTCACTAAAGGGAATCGAATAATTAATTTGCTTTAGATGTGACTTAAGGTAGGGATAAAAGAGAGTGATCCTCTTTTTCTTTCTCTTCATAACACTTAGTTATTGTGTAGGTCAAATGAAACAAAAGAAAATGTTAAGTAAAATTTGAAAATCAATTAAACCATTTAAAGTGAAAACACCCTTGATAATTAAATGTATTTCATACTTAAAAAATTTTAACTCTAAAGAATAGCTAGGACATACCACACAAAGCCTTAGCACACACATTTGATTAAGTCACCCCTTCTAGCTTTATGTAAGGCGGTGCATGATTTGATGTATGCTTATTTTGTGATGTAATGTTGTAGACTGGATGTTAGGGTGTATATGTGTAGACTAAATGTTAGGCTAATCATGTTTTCTGCAAGAGATTATACTTATGAGGTGCTAAAAATAAATATAAATGTTTTTACTGTGCAGGTTGTTTAACTCTTAAGCATAATCTACATTAGGATATGTGGACTTGGTTACCTATGTGTAGGGTGCTAAGTCCAAATTATTCATATAACTGCTTGGGTTGTATGATGTGTTTAGCTAACACTTATTTTGTAGGTGTAGTTAGATTTACTTTTTCTTTTTTTTAATGTAATTTTGCATTAGGAATTAGGATTAGTGCTATGGGGCTTAGGATAAACATTGGTTATAAGACTAAGTCTTATGTACCATGTGATCCAGTGGAGCTTACCCAATCAAATGAAAGAAGAAAATGAAGGAAAGATGGAGCATTGAAGATTTGAAGACCCCCATAGCTCCCATTCATTTGTTGTAATTAAATTATAATTATTCTTTCATTATACTGGGTTGTATAAGGATAGAGCTCGGCTACCCATTTTTTTTTGAGTTATGCATGTACCCGTGCGACCTCTTATTCTTTTGTGTTAGCTTTATAAAATTGTTTGATATTTTGTTTAGCTTGTGCATTAAAAAAAGCATGTCCCTTCATAATTTATTTATGATTGGTGATTATTGTATGGCCTAGATGCAATTAAGTTTTTAGGATGAAAATAAATTTTCTACCCTAATAACAACTCATAACTAAATCTTTTAAAATAACTCATAATCTCACATAAAGCCTAGGCATTAAATAAAGATAATAAAATATTTAGCAACCGGATGTTGAATGCTTAATATCATGCATATCATTTTGTTTCACTCTTGTTATAGAGGGTTTCCATCCTTGCTAGATAAAATAGGGCTTAACCTTTGAGAGGCTATGATGGAGAAGTACCTCTTTCTCTTTTGATTTAGCCCATAATCAACTTCATCTTACATTTAGGCATGTAATAATCCTATAGCCTGTGTCAAAATAAAAGAGTAAAAAATTAAATAAAATTTGATAATATTTACATTAGACTAAGTCATTATTCATTCCACTCATGCTTTAGTCTCTTAGGGAGTGGGTTTAAGGACTTAGTTTCTTTTCTAAATAATAAAAACCTAGCCATCTTGCAAAATCATATTACTTGACCACATGGTTTTAAATTATAGGAGGAGTTAGGCACCACCTGGATGGTTATAAGTCCGTGATCAGGGATTTTACCCTCTCTTGTGAGGTAAACAATATACCCACTTTACTTAGATTTAGGTGGCTTTGGCCCTGTGCTCCTTAGAAAGATCGAGGTTCTTTGTTTCCTTTAGGGTTACAAGCATAAATCCTCTCTAGGCATTTCCATAATCTTGTATCATGGAATTATAAGTCCTAAATATCTAATAAAATTTCAACTCAAACATATAATTCTCCTCAATTTTAAATATATAAAGCCCAACTATAAGATAGTTTGGGGGCGCTCACTAGGTTTCCTAGTATCATGAGCATCCCTTACTTATCTCCTCTTGGCTTTGATAAGAAGTCTTTCCTTTTGATCTATCCCATTTGATCTTCCAAATATAGCCAGCTTATTGATAGTCCTATCTTTGAATTCTTTGGAGACAATAATTGCTTACTTTAATCGAAAGTATTCCTAAGGAATTTATCTTCTTTAAAATGCAATTAATTATGAGGGCTTGCCCCCATGGGGAACTTTAGATCCCAGTTTAAATAAACCCTACTTTATTCATCCATGTAAAGTAGGGAAAAAATCTCTGGTACATTCGAAGACCCATCATGCCTTAGGAGTTCTTATTAGGTGATTAGGTCCATCATAGGGTAGTGATTTTAATCTTTCGAGATAGTACACTATTCTTTGATGTCGTACTCGATCACCTTAATAAGTACACCCTCAGATTTGCATGGTGTCCCCCCATATACACACATATACACATGAACCAAAAATAATCACCATAGTGTGGTATTTATTTTTGGATATGGGGGACACTATGTAAATGGTAGGGGGGGGATAGTTATTGAAGTGATCGAGTATGATATTGAGATAAGACATACTATCTCGAAAGATAAAGACGTCACCCTTCAATGGACCTAATCACCTAATAAGGACTCTTAAGGCATGATGGGTCTTCGAATGTACTAGAGATTTTTTCCCTGCTTTACATGGATGAATAAAGCAGGGTTTATATTAAACCAAGTTTTAAAGTTCGCTATGGAGGCAAGCCTCCATAGTTAATTACATTTAAAAAAATTTAAATCTCTTAAGAATACTCTCTATTAAAGTAGACAATTATCATCTCCAAAGATTTCAAGGTTAGACTATCAAAGGAATGGTCATGTGTAGAAAATCGATTGGGAAAGTTCAAGGAGAAGACTTATTTTTGGAATCCAAAGGGAGGAAGTAAGAAATGCTCATGATACTAGGAAGCCTAGTGAGCATTCCAACATATTCTATAATTGAGCTTTATATATTTGAAAGTGAAAAGAATTACCGATTTGAGTTGAATTTTTATTAGATTTCTAGAGCTTATAATCCACCAACACAAGGTTGTGGGAATGCCTAAGAGGTGAGGATTTATACTTGTAGCCTGAAGGAAACAACAAGCTCGGATCCTAAGTCTATGAGGCTTTAGCATAAGCTAAAATATGACCTAAATCTAAGCGAAGATGGGCATAAGGTTTACCTCCACAAGAGAGGATAAACCACTCGACTTCTGGACATATAACCACTTGGAGCAGCCACTAGCTAACTCTTTCTACGATTTTAAAACCACGTAGTATGGTCTTATGAAATTGCAAGATAGTTGAGTTATTATTAATTTAGAAAGAGACTTATGTCCTTAAACCCACTCTCTAAGAGACTAGGGTATGAGTGGTATGAATAATGATTTCATCCAATGCAAAATGTTTTCAAATTTTATTTTCATTTTGACACATCTTTTTGACAAAGGCTTTAAGATTTTAATGATTATATGCATGATGAAATAGAGTTATTGGCTAAATAAGTAAGAAGGGGTGTCTTCCACCACAAAGGATGCCCTCACAGGTTAAGCATTCCCCTATCGTGCAAGGATGGAAATCCTTTATTTTCAAGAGTGAGGCAATATGATATGCATGTAGTGAAACATTCAACCATTCAGCTAAGGGGTTGCTAAATCTTTTAATTATTTTATTTAATGCCTATGCTTTATTGTGAGATTATGAATTATTTAAAATTTTGTTATGAGTGACTAATTATGGTAAAAATAATTTTTCCTTAAGAGCCTAATCGCATTTAGACCATACATTAAAGCATCATTCATTTAAGAAACTAAGAAAAGCATGCCATTTCTACTGCACAAACTAAACAAATCATAAAATATTTTTATAAAAATAACGTAAAAGAATAAGAGGCGATTGTGGTATACGAAAGAAAAGATGGGTTCAAGCTATTCCCAACCCGTAATTACAAAATAATAATTATGATTTATAATGAATGAATGCTATGGGGTCTTCATTCTTCATGCCTTCATTTCTTTCCTCCTTGCTTCTTTAATTTTGTAAGTTTTTCAAGGCATCACATGGCTCCTTAGGATAAAGCCTTCTGGCCAATGCTCATCCTAAACCCCCATAACATTAACCCTAATTCCTGATGCAAAATTATATTGAAAATAGAAAAAAAGGAAATTTAACTACATCTACAAAATAGAGGTTAGTTAAACATACATACATTCTCAAGTAGTTATACTTATAATTTGGACTTAGTACCCTGCACATGGGTAACCAAGCCCACCTGTCCTAACTTGGATCATGCTTAAGGGTTTAAACAACCTGCAATGAGAGCATTTATATTTATTTTAAGCACCCCCTAAAGCATAATCCCCTACAAAAACACGATTTGGTTAGGAATGGCTTAACATCCAATCTATGAGGCATACACCCTAACATCCAGTCTAAAATAATACATCACAAAACAAAACACACATCACATCATGCACCATCCTGATATAGAACTAAAAGTGATGACTTAATCCTAATGTGTGTGTTAAGGCTTGTGTGGTATGTCTTTCTAGACATTAGAGTTGTAACTTTCTAAGTTTAGAAAGGTTCAATTTAACATGAAAGGTTGGTTTCACTTGAAGTTGTTTAAGTGATTTGAAAATTTTAATTTGTATTTTCTTTTGTTTCATATGATTACACTTAGCAACTAAGTGTTATAAAGAGAAGAAATAGGATTGTCCTCTTTCATCCCTACCTTGAGCTTCCTTCTAAAGCATGTTAATTTGATTTAGTTCTCTTTAGTGAATGGCTTATTACACATTTTTAAATTAATCTTAAGTTTTGGTTCACTCTAAATAATTCTATTCAATATGAGAGACTTTTTAAGATTAATCTAATAGAATTACTTTCACATGACATGTATCAATCATTCCTTTCCATCACATGTAACATGCATATAATTTAATCCTAAGTGTATCTATACATGTTATATATTTTGGCACACTTATATGATAAATGCATACATGTATTTGAAGTTTATATTCTTTTATGTGATTGAATTTTTTAATCATATTAATTTAAAGCTCTATCTAAGTTCTTATACAATAATACATAGGGATGAAATTAAATAGGTACTTGTCAGTAGTAACTAGGGAAGTAAGGTAATCAAATGACCTCCTTGGGGCTAGCTAAAGCCTCGTGTTCTCGAGATGTCCAAACTATATACCCATTTGTATTCAAGCATATGTAAATTTATATACATGAATATAAGAAAGAAAGCCCCAAATCATATGGCTAATTGATTCAATCACTTAGTCAATTATGAATGCATCTATCCTTGATAAAAGAAAATGGGTTCTATTTCCATAATTAGATACACACACATGTATAAGAGACATAAGCTAGTACATGCCATTGTTAACCAGGAAAGTGAGGTAATTAAATGACCTCATTGGGGCTACTTAAAGCCTCATATTCCCAGGATGCCCAGACTAAACACTTGCTTTCCTAAAATACACATGAATGTATACATAAATGAAGGAAGGAAAACCATGCAAAGATTATATTTTTATTTGATTGAAACATTTATGCATGTGGATTAAAGTTCTATCCAAATACTAATGTAAAAACACATGTAAATGAAACCAAATAAGTACGTGTTGCTGTAAATCGATGAAGTGAGGTAATCAAATGACTTTCTTGGGGCTAACTAAAGCCTCGTGTTCCTAGGATGTCTGAACTATATACTTATTAATATTTAAATACATGTAAAACTACATAGGAATTAATTAAAATAAAGTTTTAGTCCACATGTCTAAGCCAAAAGCCATGCAAACCTATATATGTTCATAATTACTATCACTCCAATGAATGCAATTGATTTATAAACTTTGAAAAATAATTTGAATTTATTAGTGATAATATTCACAGATATTATAAATTAATCCAACACATGCAAGATTACATAAAAGAAAACCACTTAATTTAATTAACTTTGCAAAGATGAATGTATGATTTCAAATGACATACAACATTTAACATGATTGGAGAGGAATAAATGAACATAAGCACATGATTTCATTCAATGAAATTAATTCTTAAGGATAATCATATCAAATAGAACCATTTGAAGTAAACCAAAGTTTATTAAATGCCATTTTTTATTTCATATTTTAATTTGATTTAAGGATGTGAGGGAAAGTTTGCTGGTCTTAACCCATTCCCATATTTGTTAATTCATTTGGTTTAATGAATTATAATTAAGTTGATTTTTTGAATTAATTAAATTGTAATATACGTTAGATCCATTAATTAACCATTTCCTATATTACCCTAACATAATTACCCTAATAATTATGAGCTAACATGGTATGCACATGCATTGGAAATAAAATTAGCAATGATCCTAAGAAAGAAAAAGGACCTAATGCAATTGGCTCATAATTAGTGGTTAATTAAGCTAAGGAACTTAATTAATTACTTTTATGATTTATCCACACATGTGGACTAATCATAATTTCATTAAACTCCTTTAGGTTATTGTTGACCTCACTTTTGGAGTGAGCTCTCAACTTCCTCATCATAGGTCTAGGACTCTTATAGACATTAAGAGTTCGTTAGTTTTAAGACACTTCTAGTGATTAGGTAAACACTTAACCTAACCTTGGTGACTTAGAAGAGTTAGCCATAGGAATAAATTGTGCCTTAGGGATTTAGGAAGATTTGCCTACCCTATAGCCCAAACCCAATCCTTGCTTCCTTCTTTCAAACCAAACCTCAAATTCAAATTCAAATTCCAAAATCAAATCCAACCATCTAATGATTGAAATCCATCACCAAATTCAAACTTTAAATCCCTTCCTAGGCCCTTTAATTTTATCTTATGGACTTAGCATTAACCAAATCCAATTCAACCCCAATCCAATTGATTTTTTCAATTATCAAATTCAATCTCAAATCAAATTCCAAATCATAAATCAATTCCAAACCCCAATTGATTGAAACCCATGATTAACTCCAAATTCCAAAATCTCTTCCTAAGCCATATGAACCACCTTCATGTGCTTAGCCAAAACTTCTTCAAACGAACTCAAACTTGGTTGATTTCTTTATAAATGAATCATTCCTTCATTTATGTTCACAAATATAAATGAAATCCAAGTTCAAACCTTTCGAACCAAATCAAAATAAATCAAATCAAATCAAGACCCTTCTTAAGCCATATGGACCCACCTTCATGAACCTAATCAAATCCCAGTCCAAATCAACCCAAACATAATTGATTTCTTTATAAATCAATCATTCATTCACTTATATTTATAAATATAAATGAAATTCACCCTCCAATGATAGAAAAAAATAAATCAAACCAAATCAAAACCCAAGTTAACCCTTTTGACTTGAAATTATCATATGAACCAAAACCCATTTGGCTCCAAATCAATTGTAATTGGATTTATATTTTAATCCTAAGCTCATATGTGGGTTCAACCAAACTTGAATCAAACCTTGATCAAGCCAATTGACTCATTTAGGCTCACTTGATCCAAAGTGACCTAAGAGACCCTTTTTGAGCCAAGTTATAATCCAACCCAAATTGGATTGAACTAAGCCCATCTAAACCTCAATCATGATCAACTTTCATCATGTGGTGATCAACCACCTTGAATTAGGTCAAACCAAGTCAAACCTAGCCTTTGACCAAGTCAACACTTAGCCCAAATGAAACCCAAACTAGCCAAAATCCATCATATGCCAATTTGATTGAAATCATTGATCCAAACCCATTCATAATCAATGATTGAATATAACCAAGCCCTCAATTGAGCCAAACCAAGCCTAATTGGCCACTTGACCTATGTTGACCAAAATTGGCCTAAAAAGCCAAAATGGGTCAAATCATGATTTAACCCAAATTTATTGCAACCAATGACTCAAGTTCATTCCAAATCGCTTATTGAACTTGACCAAAGCCATGATTGAGCCCAAGTTGACCAATTGGTAAACTTGACCTAACCTAGCCCAATTTGACCAAAATTCAAATTAATTCCAAATTAAACCAAACCGAAGCCTACAATTATTTTTAATCAACCAACGAAGCTTGACTCAACACCTAACCCAACTTAATTTGGTCAAATTGGTCAACTTAACCATTTGACCTTTTTGAATCCAAATGAGTCAAAACCAAACCTAGGACAAACCAATCCAAATTAATTGAACCAAAACATCCCAAATTATCATATGAACCTAACGCAAGCTTTGGTTTGACCCAATTAGACCAATTGGTCAACCCAACCTAAAGTGAACCCATTTTTTTGCAAATGAAGCCAAATCCCTCCAAACCAACTTATGGGACCCTAGGACTTAGTCAAACCTGACCCAAGCACACCCTACTTCATTCCCAAATCATCCCAAAAGCTAAGTGGACCCCACCAAGGGGAATAACTATCAAATCATGAGATTTAAACCTTAAAACAATTAGATCCAAGCCAAGTCAACTCTCCCATCCCCATGGTAGCCCCTTTTCACTCAAAAGAACCTTCCCATGAGTCATGTTGCCCACCTAACCCACCCTAGGTCAGCCAAGAACCTTTGGGAGGTGAGTTGACTAACCTTCAACTAAAATTGAGAACCCATTGGATCAAGACCATGACATCCTTGAACATTGGGTCTATGGCAACTCCCCATCACTCCTCCCATCCCTGGAGCACAGCTTGACCTTGATGGAGACAACTCCGGTGGCCAAACGGTGGTGAGGCAATGTGAAACATATGCACACTACTGTCCATCAATGATGGGAAACAGAGGGGTATACCCCCTTAATTCAAACACAAAATTGAAGACACTTGCATTATGAGCTCTCCAAGGTGAATTCTGAAGCCCCTCAGAGCATTTGCAAGGATCCCCAAGCCCTCTAAATTTGACATTTCTCATTCCCAAGCAAGGCCAAAATAGGACACCACCAATCTGAGCAATGCTCCCCCATTTCTCAATCAAACCCAAATTCCTCTTAGCCACACCATCACCACACATTGTCGAGCAGAACCCAACCAATTCCCAAGCTTCCATGGTAAGGGAGGTGTGAGTTCGATCAAAGCTGAGGCCTTCATGTGCATGGATTGGTCAACCTAGCCTCCCACACCAAATCAAGCTCAAGGCTCCTCAATGGGGCCTCGCCTCAATTAGGAGAAGCTACCTCCGGCATTGCACCATCGGACATTAGCTTTGGTGAGGTAATTCAGCAAAACCATAGCTATAAGGAAAAGTGGCTTGGTCTTATTCAAAGAAAATTTGAACCTTATGCAAAATTGATCATTGGATGTGTGCGTCTCCCTTCCCTTAAGGTGTGGGAAGAATTTGGAGACAATTCGACTTGGGTGAGCTCGAATAGAGCTAGGGAAGATGGACACCATCCATCTTTCATCGCTCACGAACAAGACAGATCACGAGCCATCCATCTCGCGTGTTCAAGATGAATGACTCTGATCAAATCCAGTGGTAGAGCCCTCCTTTAAATCTGGATTAACCCATAGATCTCCAGATAAAGTGCATCCGCTATTAGCTGAGTGAGTGCGCAGATGTGACTACTTAAATAGCCAATTCTATCTTGCCATGTGGAAAGCGCTGTGCATGAAAAGCATGCCACGTCAGCCTCCACTTGACCCAATGGGATTAATGCTTAAATTAGGGCTAATTAATTATTTTTTAATCCTGAAACTTCCTAAAATCATAACTGATTATAGAAAAATCCAAAAAAATGCAAACTTAGGCTCATTTTGAAGATATTTCAGAGGAGAATTTAGAAAATATATAAATAATTGATTTTGAATAGCAAAATCTAATTAGCTTAATTACACCTTGATTAAGCGTTCAATTAATCTCAAATTTTATGTTGATGTTTAGGGGGATGACCTCTACCTTTTCTATTTTTCTAGAATTTTATTGGTTGCGTAATTAGGGAAATCATTTGATTAAGCTCTAATCACTCTCTTAATCTAATTAATTATAATTAAGGAATGAACAGTAACTTGATTAATCATCTAAACATAATTATTTCTGTTGAAAAGTAAGATCACTTAGGGAATATGATTGGGGATTCTTTTCCTAATTCATTTCTTAAGTTTTCTTTATCTTTGAAGACAAATTAATTAATTGGTTAATGGAATGGTTAATTGATTAATTAAGTGATTAATTTTTAAAATAAGGAAATCAAAATCTGATTGGATATTAAATGATTTAGGGATTAGGATTGGGGCTTTGCTCTTAATCCTTTCCTCTAAGTCAATTTTATCATTGAAGTTAAAGCATAACCAAAATGTTTAATCAATCCATTAAAAACTCAATGAAATTAAAATCAAGAAATAAATTCATCCACACCCAAACAACTTTTAATTGATCTTGGGTAGCTCCTTGGGTGTTCTGGTGAGAGATAATGTGAGGGTTGGTTCTCATTATGAGAAACCATAAAAGTGTAAGATCCCTTAAGCTTAATTCACTAATCATAAATAGACCCTTTCATTTCTTAGAAGCATTACAAATTTACTTTTCATGTGATTGCATATCATATTACATTAGTTAATTAACTTAGGTGATATAGGTAAGAGATAATTAATTTATTTAATTCATACCTTAACCTAATTAAAATATAAAATGAACTTAAATATCCTTCATTAAACTAAATTAATTTACACATAGAGAATTGGGTTAGGATTAGCAAACCTCTCTCATATTTCCTAAATCAAATCAGACTTGAAGTTAAAAATGTCTTTAAAAGAATTTTAGTTTATTTTAAATAGCTTAATTTAATATGATTGTCCTTAAGAATTATTTAGGGGTGGATGAAATCATGTGCTTACATTCTTTTATTTCTTTCCAATCATGCTAAATATTTTTTTCCATATAAAATCATGCATTCTCTTAAAATTTATTAAATAAAATTTTCCTTTTATGTCAAATTGCATGTGTTGAATTAAATATGTGTATATTATCACTATTAAATCAAAATCTATTTTCAAACCAAAATATGAAATTATTATAAATGAAATATTGTTAATTATAAATACCTATAAGCATTTGATAATAGTATAAGATGTGTAATATGAAGTTCTCTTTCCTATCTTAACATGGATTCACATAGGATTTTCATTCATTTAAAAGAACACAATACGTAAATTTATTCCTATGCATATCCATGTTAAGACTTCGGAAGAATTTCATATCACACATGTAAATAACATGGCCAAATCAAACATGATTTCTTTCATGATTCCCTATTCATGTGATTATTTTTGTACATTTATATGTATTTGAGAAAAGTGGTACATTAGTAGAACACAGGGCTAAGTTGACCTAAGTAGGTCTTGTACCTTATGCCCCCTGTAGAAAATAATGGCACTCTAAACTATTATATATGCATGTATGATGTGGCCAATGAACGAGAATCAAAAATCAAATAAATAAAACATAACTTTTGCATGAATTTTCATATCCTTATAGTTATTCATACATTTACATGTATCTAAGAAAAGTGATATATTAGTCTGGCCATCCCGGGGCTGTGAGGCTTTAAGTAGCCCTAAGTAGGTCTGTTGTAAATATAATGGCACCATACTCACTTAAAGCTTTTATAAATGTGAATGTGTATTTAGCTAATGGATGAAATAATCTCTCTTTTTTACATAATAAAGACATGCATTTATAATTCAATCAACAAATGAAATATTTAAATTCAAAATACATTTTCTTGGATTCATCATCAAAGTATGCTAAGATTTACATTGCATGTATAGGTATGCTTAGGATTATTCATATGCATGATATATATGATGGAAGAAATAAATGAATGTGTGTTATATGATAGTAATCCATTCTAAATTAATCTTAAGATGCCTTTCTTATTGAATAGAGTTATTTAGGGTGAACCTGAACTTAGGGTTAATTAAAACACATAATAAATCATTCATTAAAGAAAACTAAATTTAACTTAGAAATGACTTAAGGTAGGATAAAAGAGAGATTCCCTCTCTTTCTTCTCTTTATAACACTTAGTTGCTAAGTGTAGGCTTTATGAAATAAAAGGAAATACTAAGTAAAATCTTCAAATCAATTAAACCACTTAAAGAGAAATCAACCCTTTATAAATTAAATCTCTCACACTTAACAAAGCATAACTCTAAAGCCTAGTTAGGACATGTCACACAAGATTTAACATGCACATTACTAAGTCACCATTTCTAGCTTTATGTTAGATGCATGGTTGATGAATGTTTGGTTTTGTGATGTATTATTTAGATGTTGGATGTTATGTATGTATGTGGATGTTAAATGTTAATATTAGCTAATCATGTTTTGCAAGGGATATGCTTAGTGGCCACTAATAAAATATAAATACTTTCATTGCTTTAGCCCTAAGAATAGTTAGGATAGTGGACTTGGTTGTGGGGTGCTAAGTCCAAACTTAAGCTGGTGTGTTTAGCTAATATTTATTTTATAGGTGTAGCTAGATTTACTTTCCTTCCTTTTAATGTAATTTTTGTATTATGATTAGGATGAACATTGGTTATAAGACCAAGTCTTATACACCATGTGATGCCTTTGGAGCAAACTACATCCCAATCAAGCTAAAAGAAAGAAAGAAATGGAGCAAATCAAAATGAAGAATGAGATGAAAGTGAAGAATGGAGGATGAATGAAGACCCCATAACACTTATCATTTCATAATTATAATTATTCTTTCATCATATCGGGATGTATAAGAGTAGAGCTCGGCTACCCATATTTCTTTTTGGGTTGTATGGTGGTACCTGACTACACCGACCTCTTATTCTTTTACAATAGCTTTATAAAATTGTTTGATATTTTGTTTAGCTTGTGCATTAGAAATATCATGCATTTTCATAGTTTCTTTATGATTGGTGATTATTGTGTGGCTTGGATGTGATTAGGCTCTTAGGATGAAAAATTATTTTTTATCCCACTAACAACTCAAAACTAAAATTTAAAATAACTCATAATGTCACATAAAAACTTAGGAATTAAATCAAGATAATAAAATATTTAGCAACCCTTTAGCTGGATGATTGTATATATAATATCATGCATGTGATATTCTTCCACTCTTGATAAGAGAGGGCTTCCATATGTGCTAGAGAATAAAGGCTTCACCTATAAGAGCCTTTTATAGAAAGACACCTCTTTATTTTTGGATTTGGCCCATAACCAATTTCTCATGCATTTAGGCATACAAAATCCCATAGCTTGTGTCAAAATAAAAAGTCCAAAAATCAAACAAAACTTGTCAAAATTTTGCATTAGATTAAGTCATTACTCATGCCCTTCATGATCTAATCTCTTAGGGAGTGAGTTTAAGGACTTAGTTTCTTTTCTAAGTAAATAACAACTTAACCATCTTGCAAAGCATATGAATTGCCTATATGGATTTAAAGCGTAGGAGTTAGGCTGCAGATCCTGGTAATAATCCCAAATGGGGTGGTTTATTCTCTCTTGTGGAGGTAAACCATATACCCATTTTTTGCCTTAGATTTAGGTCTGTTTGGCCTGCTCCCTAGATTTAGGATCTAAGGTTGCTATTTCCCTTTTGCCAGCATAAATCCTCATTTTAGGCATTTCCATAATCTTGTATGTGGAATTATAAGTCTTAGATTTCTAATAAAATTCAACTCAAATAAAAACCTCAAATTCAAATATATAAAGCCCAACCATATGATAGATTGGGTGCTCACATGAGTGAGCACTCATCTTTGGTTTCAATAATAACTCTCCCCTTTTGATCTCTCCTGATTTTCTAAAATAATCAATCATTTGATAGTCTATCTTTGAAATCATTAGAGACAACAATCACCTACTCACTTTCCTTAAGATGTAATTAACTATGGAGGCTTGCCTCCATAGGGAACTTAATGAACTTAGTTTAAATAAACCCTACTTTACTTTTCCATGTAAAGTAGGGGAAAAATCTCTGGTATATTTGAAGACCCATCATGCCTTTGAAGTCCTTATTAGGTGATTAGGTCCATTATAGGGTAGTGAATTCTATCTCTCGAGATAGTACACTATTCTTAAATATCATACCCGATCACCCTAATAAGTACATCTATGGATCTGCGTGGTATCTTCTCAAAAACACACACACACAACACAAAAATAAACACCATAGATATTTTTGGCGACTCCACTGGGGATGGTTCCTTTCTCCATCTGTAGTAGATGATTGTAGTATCCAAGCATTGATAGTGGGCTTGCATTTCATGTGAGCCCGAGACTATCTTTCCTTCCGTTGGCACTTAGCTTATTTAATTCTTAAGCAAAGTTAGCCAACATCCTTTAGGTTTTAGAACCTCACTTTGTATAGGTCTTAAAAACCCCTATTAGGTTCCCTAATAGGTGAAAACATAATTTATCAATAAAAGGGGAGGTAATAAAATCTAGAACCGCCTCACCATTAGCTTGGTGAGGCAAGGTTCATCATGAAATTTAAAGAAAATAATTCCTTTCACAAAAATGACACTTTCCAAAAGTACCTTTCAAGAAACTCACAAAATCACAAAATCAAAACCCCCCATGATTGCTACATGGAGGTTCTTTTCAAAAACAAATCATGCCATGTTTGATTCCCCTTAACATATCCAAATTTGTTAAGTAAGGATCTCTATTTAATAAAACATAAATTTGACCTTCACATTTTTTTGTTAAGTGAGGTTCATTCAAAACATAAAATTTGACCTTCACTTAACAATTTCAATTTGTTAAGTGGGGATCTTATTTTCAAAACATAAAATATGACTTTCACCTAACAGTTTCAATTTGTTAAGTGAGGGTTTTATTTTCAAAACATAAAATTTGACCTTCACTTAACAATTTCAATTTGTTAAGTGGAGGTCTCATTTTCAAAACATAAAATTTAACTTTCACTTAACAATTTCAATTTGTTAAGTGAGGGTTTCATTTTCAAAACATAAAAATTGACCTTTACTTAACAATTTTAATTTGTTAAGTGGGGGTCTCATTTTCAAAACATAAAATTTGACTTTCACTTAAACAATTTCAATTTGTTAAGTGAGGGTCTCATTTTCAAAACATAAAATTTGACTTTCACTTAACAATTTCAATTTGTTAAGTGAGGGTCTCATTTTCAAGATATAAATTAAACTTTCACTTAACAATTTCAATTTGTTAAGTGGGGGTCTCATTTCCAAAACATAAATTTGACTTTCACTTAATAATTTTAATTTGTTAAGTGGGGATCTCATTTTCAAAACAAAAACAACATACATTTAGCCCTTGACTTAGCATATCCAATATTGCTAAGTAAGAGTCTCATTTTTAAAGCATATAACTGGTTCTATTTAACACATCAAATTTGTTAAGTAAGAACTGCAAAATCATGCCATATTGGATTCCCACTTAACATACCAAATTTGTTAAGTGAGAATCCCATTCTCAAGTCATATTATACTTTGATTTCCACTTAACACACCAAATTGTTAAGTGAGAGTCCCACTTTCAAAACATATCAAAATATTTAGGCTCTCACTTAACATACCAAATTTGTTAAGTGAGGGTCTCTTTTCAACACACATTTGATCCCTATTTTAACATACCAAATTTGTTAAATAAGGATCCAATTTTTCATATCAGCCACATTTGAACTTTCACTTAACATACCAAATTTGTTAAGTGAGAGTCTCATTTTCAAAGAAAAATAAACTTATCTCAAACACATTTGGGATTTCTACTTAACATACTAAATTTGTTTAGTGGGACCCCCATCTTCAAAGAAAAGAAAATCTATCTTACAAACACATTTGGCTTTCACTTGATATACCAAATTTGTTAAGTGAAAGTCTCATCTTCAAGCACAAATCAAACACATGTGGCCTCTACTTAACATACCAAATTTGTTAAGTAGGAAGCCCTATTTTCAAAACAAAATATCACAATGAAATCTTTACAAGCAAAAATATTTCAAACACACAATCACAACCCCTTCTTAACATACCTAAATTTTTTAAGAAGAGGTTCTTTCAAACTATCCATAATATTTTCAAACAAGAAACATAAAGTGAAAACAATCTCCAAAAAGAAAGAAATCTCTCCTCAAATTTCTGAACCCCACCCAACCTACCTAAATTGGTTGAGTATGGGTTCTAAAATAAAAAAATCAAATGGAAAAAGTCTCTCCTCCAAAACATCCAAATCTCTCCAATGAACCCCACTTAACATATTTGAATTGCTGAGTGTGGGTTCAAAACTCAAACTTCTTTACTTTCATGGAACAAATATCTTATACAAGTTATATTTCAACAAATGCAAACATCTGATTAATGCAGTCTTTACTTATGGACTCAGTTTGTTTTCACCTTTTCATTCAGGATAGATTTTACCTTGGATCAGGCCAACCTCCCTCAAACTGACTCCACCCATAGAGTGTTCTTTGGCTGAGGATTTGAGGGAGCTCGCATCACCTACAAAGGGGTGACCCTCACCACCATTAGCAAGGATGAGGTGGCTGGGTAGAAGCTAGTCATTTGCATTGACCTGCCTTCTAACATTGAGTATTCTTCCCTAAAGATGAAGACAGTTGAGGTTCCACCAGTTAGTCCAGTTCCTACTCAGTCAGTTGTTCCCACTACCACTTGGGTGCATGCTAGCGCATCCTTATTGGTCCCTTTTAAGGGGAAGGCTATCCTGGCTTCGGAGATAGCCTCCCTTACTTTCAAAGTAGGATCTAGCTCTTACGCTTCCATCACATAGCATGCACACAACAAGAAGATCAAGCACCTCATTGTGCTGAAGATGGATCGCATCTCACATTATGCAGAGGAGGTTCCCTCATGAGGTTTCCCATTCGATTAAACAGTTCCACCCTCTGATCGATGAAGAGACTATTGAGGATATAGCATTGCCTCCACCTCCCCATACCATGATGTTTCTAGGGCGGGGAAGTCCTATCGATCTATGGATGTATTACGATAAGGTAGGGTACACCATTGAGTCGGTACATTATTTAACTTGAGGTTGATCATTCCCAGTGTTAACCACATTCATTGGTAAGGCATGGAGGCTCAGTAGTAGCTGAGGGGAGCTATGGTTTTCCAGTGATGACCTCCACTATAGTTGATTTTCTTGGTCATCGAGCCACCAGGGCCAATAGAACTAATAGCATAGTGCTGACAGGTACCACCAGTTGTAAGGGGAAAGCCCATGCGAGGGTAGAGCTAGTGTTGTCTCCACCACTGCGATCTCTCCTCCCCGTCACTAGTTGTCTAGCCATCCATTCATACAAAGTACATAAGTATTTGGGGGAGAAAAGCCTTGGTGATTGCGCCAAAGGATCCCACTTCATCTACTTCACCGACTAAGGTGTGGATGAGTTCCCCTACTCGATCTCCTACTTTAATCTTTGTGAAGAAGGAGTGGCAACCTTGTAGCATCGTGGTCACACCACCACCACCACCACCATTAGAGCTAGTGAAAGTAGCAGTTGTAGAGGGGGAAGGGGACAATTCTTTGATTTCCATGTCAGTGGATCTCCCCAAGGGCACTACTCTGCCAATGAGCAGTCATAAGCATATCTCTTCCAGTAGTCATGAACCTCCCAGAGCTAGTACTCTAGTGATAGGTAGTGTTAGGTGCATATATCAAGAGTTACCCCTCTATCAAGCGATAGCACTTATTGTATACGCATTACGCTCCTTAGATGATATTTTAGCTTAGTACTTTGCAGAGAAGAGAAAACTTTTAGGAAGTGACCGGTCAGATTATGAGGAGGGAAAGATTAGCTTTTATCAAGATGTGAATGATCTTCTTGAGGATTCAATTGAAGTTCACATGCTCGATACTAGGAGTTCACTTCAGAGAGATTAACACAGTAAGGAAGGTATTGTAGTTGAAGAGGATGATGCTATCCATTCAACTCAGCACCTCCTCCACCAGCTTAGGCAGAGGAATGATCATATTGACCAAATGGGGAAGAAGATTGAAGAGATGGCAGTGGTGTCAGCATTATAGAATTCAGCTCTAATTTCACAACCTTCTCCCATAGTAATTGACAGAGCAGAGTTGGCACACACTTTAGATCATCCTAAATGCATTCCTGTAGAGGGAGATAGTGGTAGTTTTCATAGGAAGGCGGTGAATAATTCCTTCATGCATGAAAAAGACATTAAACACATAGTGGAGCAACAGGTGAGGGAAGCGTTGGTGCAAGCTCTATCATTTAGGGTAGATCTACGGAGGAATTTAATGGTGTCTGTGGTGAAAAATTTCAATATAGGAGTCACTTTTCAAAAATCTATCAGTAAAAAGAGAAAGACAAGCCTATAGAAATTTGGCTTTTTAGGATGCCACACAGATACACAGATGTACTTATTCAGGTGATTGAGCACATCATCAAGAAATAGTGTACTATCTCGAAAGATAGATGTCACTACCCTTTAATGGGCCTAATCACCTCAATAAGGACTCTAAGGATGTTGGGTCTTGTATTTTCTTCTCTTTACAGGAAAAGTAAAGTAGGGTTTATTAAAACTAGGTTGTTAAGTTCCCTATGAGGAAAGCCAGTTAATTACATCCTAAGGAATGGGGATTCCTTAAAAACTCTTAAGGTAAATGATCATTATCTCTAAAGATTTCAATAGGAAAGGACTATCAATGATTGGTTTATTTTGAGGATAAAATGGGATTGATCAAAGAGAGATTTATTAGCCAAAATGGAATGATTAGGAGATGCGATGCTAGGAATCAGAAACATCTCAAACTATCCTATGATTGGGCTTTATATTTTGAAATTGATTTAGTTTATTTGAGTTGAATTTTTTCATTAGAAATTTAGACTTATAATTCCATAATACAAGGTTATGAAAATGCCTAAGAAGTGAGGATTTATGCTTAGGGCCCACAAAGGGAAAAAGAAACCACAAAACTTAAATCTAGGTAGCTTTGGCGATGGCCAAAAGTACAACCTAAATCTAAGTTGAAAAAATAGGTAATTGGTTTGCCTCCACAAGAGAGGAAAAACCACCTGACATCTTGGACTTACAACGGCCTGGGGGTGGCCACCAACTAACTCCTACGATTTTAAATACATGTAGGCAAGTCATATGCTTAGATAGTTAGGTTTGTTATTATTTAGAAAGAGACTAAGTCCTTAAACTCACTCCCTAAAGAGACTAGATCATGTAAAGGGGCTTCAAATGACCTAAATCTAATGCAATTCAAATTTCATTTTATTTTTTATTTTGGACAATTATTTTGACTTAGCTAATAGGATTCATATATGCATGAGAAATAAAGTTATTGGCCAAAATCGGTGAGAAGGGAGGAGGTGAGTTTCCACTCTCAGGTCAAGCAAGTTTTCGCAAAGGTGGAAGCCCTCAATCAAGAGTGAAATAAGATGTTGTGAATGATATAAAAAAATGCTCATCATAAGGGGTTGCTAATTCTTTTATCTTGATTTTAAACCTAAGCTTTAGGTAAGGTTATGAGTTATTTAATTTTTATTTTGAGATGTTAAGTTGGGTAAAAGATTTATTTTTCCCTAAAGAGCCTAATCCACATCCAGACTATGCATAAAGCAAGGAAGAAACCAGGAAAAGCATGCCACTTAATGCACAAGCTAAACAAATCATCAATCAATTTATAAAGCTAATCGCAAAAATAATAAAAGGCCATTGTGGTCGGAACCAAACCAAAAATGTTAAATGTGGGTAACCCTATACCCTTTATACAACCGATTACAAATGAATTACATTATAATTAAGGAATTCATTGTTATGGGGTCTTCAAGCTTTATTTTTCTTTCTTTTCTTTTTCTTCTTCTTTTCTTCTTTCTTTTCTTCTTTCTTCTTTGGTTCTTCTTTTGGATGGTTGGAATAGATGCTCCAAGGCTTCACATGGTGCATAAGATAGGATCTTATGACCAATGCTCATCCTAATCCCCATAATCATTCCAAAATCCTAATTGCAAATTTACATGAAAAGAAAAGTGAAAATCTAACTAACACTTGCAAAATAAAGGTTAGCTAAACAAACCACACAAATTCTAAGCATGTATATTGGACTTATCACCCCACATGGGTGACTAAGTCCACCTATGGATTATGCTTAGGGGTATAAAGCACCAAGCAAAATATTTATATTTTTATTTATGATAGCTTAAGCACAATCCCCTATAGAAAAGAATAGTTAGACTAAGAGCATCCTATCATTCATTATACGCGCATACACCCTAACATCCAATCTAAAACATATATCATAAAATAAAATAAAGCATCAAACCATGCACTAACCTAACCTAAAGCTAGAAGTGGTGACTTAGGCTAATGTGTGTGCTTTGAAGGCTTGTGTGGTATGCTTAGCTATGGCTTTAAGTTAGGATTTTTTAATTGTGAAGAACATGTTCAACTTAGAGGAGAGTTTCATTTAAGTTATTTAATTGATTTGGGTTGATTTTATTTCTTGTTTTGATTTGATTTAAGTGGATCCTACAATTAATTAACTTCTCTGTCCTTCCCTAACCTAAGTAATTTCTAAAGTAGGTTCACATTTTAGTTTTATTTAGGTGAATGTTTTGATTTAAATCCTTTAATTTATCCCAAGTTTAGATGAACTCAAAAGAAACCTATTTAAAAAGAAAGGCATTTTAAGATTAAATAAAATGAATCAAAATTCACATAACACACATTACTTCTCTTTCCCAACATATATAACATGCATATGAATGGATCTAAGCATATCTATACATACAAATGAGAATATTTAACACACTTTATGATGCATGCTAAGTAATCCATTTAGGAAAATTTGAAGTTGAATATGCATGATGATTTTTCTTAAGTAGAAAGGGTTTCTTTATCCAAATTTTCACATACACACATGAAAGTAAGAAAGGCATAAGTGAGTACAACCATTGTTAACGAGGTGTAAGGTACAAACCTACTTAGGCTACTTAAAGCCTCACAACCTCGGGGTTGTCAGACTAATATACCACTTTCCTTAAGTATAAACATGTGTATAAAAGAAATGAAATAGAAAAAAAGAATGCAAAAGTTGTATTAATAGATTTATTTTGTTTTATGCAATTTATGTATGCAAGTATCGATGAGCCTTCTTAGGTGATAGCATATGGATGAATAGGATATAGGTGAGTTAGGTCTTTTCAAATGAACCATATATCTCACCAAATTCTATTCAAAACTATAACATAAGAAAGAAGGAAACCTATGCTAAGCATACCTTTATAATCTTTCACATGCAAGCTTATAATTAAAATATAAGTAGCATACTTTTTTAGATTTGATATTTTATTTATATATTTTGAAAATAATTTGATTTAGTAGTGATAATAGCCATTCATATTTCTACTTTAGCCAACACATGCAAATTTGACATAAAGTAAACAATTTCATTTTAAATTTAAATTTAAAATTATGAATGCATGAAATCACATACAAATACATTTATGTTGGGAAAGATTGAAAGTAATGAAAGCATGTAAACAAACTCACTTAAATCCTAAAGACATTCTTATAGAATAAGAAAGTTTAAAATAAATCAAAGTGAATTCAATGTAATTTTATTTAGTTTGGGGTTTGATTTAATTTTGAAAAGGTGAGATGAGTTTGCTTCCTAACCCATTCCACATATGTTTGATATTTTATTTAATTTTTAGATAATTAGATCATTTTTAAGCATTGATTAGGTTAAGGTATGAATTAAGTAACTTAATTAACCATTACCTACACCATTAAAATAATTAACAAATAATTATGAGCCAATGAGATGACATAAAACTCACAAGGAATTTAAATTTGTAATGCTAATAAGAAAAGGCCTAATACAATTTGGCTCATAATTAAAGCTTAATTAAGCTAAGGGGTTTATCTTATGTAATTTCAAAACACCCTTTCATACATATGAATTGGGTTTGATTTCCTTAATTGAACTTAGGCTATTAAACACCTAAGCATCTACCCAAAGTAGATTAATTAAGTTCTGAAATTTTTTAGAATTTTTAGAAATTAATTAAGGGATAATTAATGAATTAGCCCTTAATTAAGAAGAGATTAAGGAAAGAAAAGGGGATTTAGGGAATAGCTTAAGGGAAAAGCCCCAAAGTTATTCCATAAACTTCTTACTTATCGGATCTAACCTTAATTAACCCTAATCATGGATTAAAATTATTATTTACACCTTAATTATGCTTAATTACATAATGAGGGTAATTAAGAAATCTATATGCAATTCAATCCTTCAATAAATCCTAAGAAAATTAGGGAAGGTAGAAGTCAACCCCTAAATCATACCCAAGAAGTTTGGGATTAATCAGAGGCTTAATTAAAAAGTAATTAACAAAATGAAGTTTCCAAGAAAACCCAAAAATAGAGAAAATTATAATTCAAAACCCATTGAAATTAATTTTAAAACATTCTAGATTGAATTATCTTTCCATGGGATTTTATTTGATATTTTTCTAAATTTTTTAGAGGGCATTATAAATTTTAGAAGATCCCTAGGTTAATAGAAATTAATTAAGGCATTTTAACTAAACCTAATTAAACCTCTGGCTCACGGAGTGATGCATGGCGATGGCCGTCAATGCACTTTACACGCATCATGCTGTGAAGGGCTTACTTAAATGTTAAATCCTGAAAGGTGGCTGGCGGCGCATGCCGTTTGATCTCTACCGTTCAATCAAAGATCGGACGACCAGAGATCTCTCCGTGATTTTAAAACAGATAAGAGATTTCTAAACATGGGGAATTATCTTGGCCATCCATCCAAAATGCGTGGATGGGTGGCTGAGATCTCCCAAGTTCTTCATCTTGATCAATAGAGACCATCCATGACCAAGGGGAAGATCCGAGCTCGATTGAGCTCAGATTCAAACCAAATTCAACACACACCATTTAAAGCTAAAGAATGGCAAATCCAACGATAAAAAATTCATGGGATTAAAATTTCTTTCACAAAGATCCACACCACATTGAGTTTAATGGTCAAAAAATCCCATATCTCGTTGGAGGTGATCACTGGCGTTCGAGTCCCTTAGTGAAGCTTCATCTATTTGAGACAAAGCTGTGTTGAGATTATGAGCACTTAAGGTTGAGTGGATTGGTATATGGACCACCTCCTCCTTAGCTAGCTTGCTTGATCCAATTCAACTCTTCCTTGCTGTGGGAACTCCAAAGGAAGCTTGGGTGCACTCGACATAGCTCCTTGATGAAGTATGCAAGAGCAATTAGATGGAAATGGAGTGAAGAGGAAGTTAGCTCTTCAATGGACTTCCCCTATTTTCAAAGTCTGAAAACTGAGAAATGGTGTTTTCAAATCTAGAAGCTTGGGAATACTCGATGCTTGCTCTAGTTTCTTGTCGATGAAGTTAGAATTGAAATGAATTAGGGAGTATATCTCCCCCTTGAAGGATCAGACGATCTTCCATCCTCTTGCCATTTTGATCAATGGAGCTTACTGGGTTGTTTGATTTTAGAGTGTGCACATGGTTGGTTTGAGCCAGGTGGATTGCCAACCTCCCCATTGAATTTGAGTGGGAGATGGGTTTTGAATTTGGAGTGGATGGGGTTGGTCTAGGAACCAATGGGTGACAAAACCATTGATTCAATTTGGTATAGTTTTTATTTGGTTCATGACTTCATGTGATTCAAATGGGTCAAGTTGACTATTTGACCCATTTGACCTATTTGAGGAATTGAGGTAGTTTGGTAAGTTATATGGAGTGGATTTGGTATCTTTGTTTTAATCAATTTTGGTTAAGTTCATTTGGATACAATTTAGGTCAAGTTGGGTCAAGGACAATTGGGCTGGGTTATATGGTCCAATTGAGGCTTTGGTCAAGTTCCAAAGTGATTTGGAATGAATTTAATGGTTTGGTTTGCTTGGAACAAGTTTTGACCCATTTGACTTTTTAGGTCAAGTTGGGTCATCTTGATCAAGTGGCCAATTGGCTGGTTGACTCAATGTTGGCTTGAAGTTCAAACAGGTATGAGTGAACTTAGATCTGGTTTCAATCAATGGTATTGGGATTTTGGCTATGTTAGGTTTTATTTGGGCTAAGTGTTGACTTGGTCAACCCAAGTTTGACTTAGTTTGACCCAATTTAGTTGATTGATCATCCCATGATGAGTGTTGATCATGATGATAGGCATGGGTGAGTTTGGTTCAATCAATTTGGTTAGATTAGATTTGGCTCATAAGGGTAGTTTAAATCACTTTGGGTCAAGTGAGCTAGTGGTCAAATGGCTTGGTCAAGCTTGATTTCTTGTTATAATTGAAATAAAATCCATTTTGCAGTGGTTTAATGTCAAATGGGTTTTGATCCATTTGATAATTTCATATTCAAAGAAAAGTTTGAAAGGATTTTGGCTTTCATTTTTGAATTGAATTTTGATTGTTTGATTGATGTTTGGATTCATATATGAATTGTAGGTTTGATTGAATCATGAGAAAAAAAATGGGGTTTGTGATTTGAATGATTATTTAAGTTCAAGATTTTGACTTGATTGAATTGGATTTTGGTAGATTTGGATTTGATTTTTTTTTTTAGTTGGTTTGATTGTTTGAATTTATATTTTATTTATATATGTAAATGAGAATATGAAATGGATAAATCAAGAAATTTAAGGATTTGAAGTGGTTTAATCATGATTTGGGCTAAGTCCATTAAGAAGGATTTAAAGGGCTTAGGAAAATTTTGGAGTTTGAAGTTTGAATTTGTTTGATTGATTTATATTTATATTTCATTTATATATGTGAATATAAATGAGAATATAAATGAATTTTGAGAAAATATCTTGAATTTGAATTGATTTGATGATGATTTTGGATAAGTCCCTTAATGGAAAATTGAGGACTTAGGAAGGATTTTAATTTAGAATTTAATTTTTAGGTTTGATTTGATGGGTTTGATTTATATTTCATATTTATATATATATATATATATATATATATATATATATATATATATAAATAATGAGAATATAAATGAGTTTTGAAAAATCCCATGAGTTTTGAATGGTTTGATCAAGATTTAGGCTAAGTCCATTAATGGAGAATTAAGGACTTAAGAGATTTTAAATTGGGAATTTAATTTGAGGATTTGATTTGATTGATTTATATTTATATTTCATTTATATATGTGAATATAAATGAGAATATAAATGAGTTTTGTGAAAATCCCATGAGTTTGAGATGGTTTGATCAAGATTTAGGCTAAGTCCATTAAATGGAATATTTAAAAGACTTAGGAAATTTTCATGATATGATTTGGAATTTTGAGTTTAGTTTGATTGGTTTGAATTTATATTTCATTTATATATGTGAATAGAAAATGAGAATATAAATGAATTATGAGTAAATCTCAAAGGTTTGGCTTGACTTACATCATGGTTTTGGTTAAATCATTAAGGGAAGATTAAGGACTTAGGAAAATTTGAACTTAGGAATTTTGATGGATTTTGATCTTGGGTTTCAATCATAGATTTCAATCATGAATATCAATCATGGATTTCAATCATGTGGAGTTGATTTGATTTTGGAGAAAATAAAATGAGATTGATTTGGAGTTTGACATTGAAAGAAGGAAAGTGAGGAATGGTTCAAGCTAAGGGTAGGCAAGTTTCCCACACAGGCATGACCTAATGGCTAACTCTTCTAAGTCTCTAGGGCTAGGTTGAGTGTCCACCTAATCACTAGATGTGTCTTAAGACTAAGGAACTCTTAAAGTCTAAGAGAATCCTATGTCTAAGATGGAGGTGTTGAGAGCTCATTCTAAAAATGAGGTCAACAAAGGGCGCCCAATAGGTGTGGTGTGATTGACTAGGTACATCACACATATTGGTTTTAACCGAAAGGATCAACAACATTGGAAGATCATAAGCATTAACAAAAATAATCTAACCTTAACCCAAGGAGTAGAAAGAATCTAGAGCTTAGTGGCTCTACTTATGTCCAAGACATAAGAGAGAGGAAGAATCCACTAAGGGATAGAGTGTGATCCCTTAGGAAGCAGGTTCAAGTCATCCACAAGGGATGAGAGGTTTGATTTGAGATTTGGGAAGAGGGTTTATTTTAATTTGATTTGTTGAATTTATTTTTTTGTTGACTCAGAGAAAGGTGAAATCTCCACTTTGGAAGCAAGTTCAAATCATCCAGAGAGGGTTGAATCCAGGGATTAGGAGATGGGATTGATTTTCATCTCACTAAGGAGAAGCAAAAGGGTTTGATTTAGTTTGATTGTTTATTTTGTTTTTTTGTTTCATTGGATTTGTTTGTTTCAGATTTCTAGATTTTGAGTTTTGAGATCAATCCTGTTGGATAGATCATGGAGTAGCCGAGGCAACTTCAGTTACCAATCCAAAGAGATAGTCTACTAGACACATAGTAGGACTAGCCAACCAAAGGGATGTCTTTTGATATAAATCAGCTATACTAGGAAAAAAGCATAGTAGACTTAAATCCTCCAAAGTATGATCCAGTTGTTGGGGTAATCTATTGGCAAGGCAATAGATTGAAATAGGGATTATTGAATGCACTGGGGACTTAGATCACTCAAGATAGTCAAGATTGATTTCATTTTTTTTATTTGATTATGATGGATTCTATTGGTTTGATGGATGCAGTCATGGAGGCATAAACTAACTCGATTTTCAATCAGTAGTCTACCAACCAAGGTAGACTATCCAACCAAAGGAGTGCCTTTTTTTGGTATACAATGGTCAAGTTAAGAAGAAAGTGGGGACTCACATCTTAGAAACCAAGGGGTGATTGGTGCTTTGGGCAACAAATCAACAAACTAGGGGTATTGAGTGAATGTGCTGGGGACTTAAATCCAAGAATAGTCAAGATTAATTTCATTTTAGATTTTGTTTAGTTTTGATGGATTCCATTGGTTTGTGATGCTGAGAAGGGGTAATGGAGGCCTAGACTATCAAATTTACCAATCTAAAGGGAATAGTTTACAACCAAGGGGAGAACTATCCAACCAAGAGTGCCTTTGATTTACAATGATCTTAAGAAAGCGTGGGGACTCATATCTTCTAAAAGACAAGGAACCATGATCTTGCGGGATCAAACCCAAGAAAGATTATTGGTGAATTTATGCTCAAAATCAAGGAAATTTCATTTTTAGATTTGTTTTGATGGATTTCATTGGTTTGTGATGGTTAAACTTAGAAGGAGCTTATAGTAGACCTAATCAGTTTCTTGAACTAAAGGAAGTAGCTTCAAACATGGGAGAACTATAAAAAGGTGCCTTTGGCAATGATCAATTTTAGGGAAGAAAGCTTGGGGACTCACATCTTCTACCACAAAAGACCACTGGGGTGATTGATTGCTTTGGGCAACAAATCGAACCTAGGGATGCCCATCGGTTTGTAGAAGTCTTGCTAGAAAGAACGTGTCATAGTCTTATATTTTCCAAAGTGGAATGATTATGTAACACTCTAAAAATAGATTGAATTGTTTGACTGTGAGTAGACCTTTTCTCAGTGGTGAAATTATAAGTTTCAGTGATAGCTTGGAAAAATTGGGGTTTAAATTTAATTTAATTTTGTTTATTCTATTTGAGTTTATTTTGGATCATTGGTTTGTGAGAAGGAGCTTATATCATCCTAGACCTATCTCAGATTTACTGAACCAAGGAAGAATTTGTATATCCGCTGAATAAATTCTCCAACCATAGGGGTGGCTACTAGGAAAGGGGGACTGTCCAATCCAAGAGTAACTGAGGTAGTGTCTAAATGGGGTCACAAAGGACTTGATCCAAATAGAGTGCCCACAAGAGATGGGGCCGCTAAGGGCTTAATCCAACACCCTGGAGAAGATGACATGGCTAGTCATATGTCCAATAAGTATTCGATATCCAACTCAAGGAGAAAGCATGGGGACTCACATGCACAAGAATGGTGTACTCACGGGTGAGTCCTTGCATAGAACATCAACCAACCTAAGGTGCTCATGGATTGCAACAATTAGCCTAGGAAGAAAGCTTGGGGACTCATCCTCCTATAAAATTGATTGTTGGGATATGTCTCTTCTCGACGGGGATAAACCTAGGGTGACTACTAAGTGAATATGGGACTTATATCAACTCAAAAGTAGTCAAGAGGAAAAGGAGCCTCTGGGGACTTATCCTAAATCTCAAATATACTCAACCTAGTTATGCATGATGGCAGTTTAAGAAGAAAGCAGGACTCACATCTTCTTAAAAGCAAGTCAACATGAGTAGCTAGGGCGGTGAAGCCTACCATACTAACAAGATGCTTATTGGTTTGTAATGATCAAGTTAGGAAGAAAGCATGGGGACTCTCACATCCTCCAACAAATGACCACTGGGGTGACATAGTAGCGAGGTAGCATGTAGACTTGACCTAGAGAAGTTAATGAGTGAGTGCCACGGGGGCATGCTCCTACATAAAAGTAGCCTGAGACAAGATTTTTTGTTTGTTTTGTGTATGTGTTAGAAGGAATAGGATGCCTCTTGGGACTCTCTACTCAACATATTGGGAGTTTGATGAAATGGTGCCAGGATATAAGATTCCCAAGAAAGATGCGCTTGGGTTCTTACACTCTTAGTTGTGTTAATCAAAATAGGATGCCTTGGGTTCTCTCACTAATAGTTCTAGGAGGTTGTGTTTGTGATGTGAAGAGGGATAGGATATGGGGGACTCTTACTACATGCGTTATGGCGAATTCACAAGACAAGCAAACAACACTTCTAAAATAAGAGGAGATTTGATGAATGGAATTAAATTTTTGTACTTCTTATTAATGATTATTTTCAAACATGATTTATTTCATGGGTAATATTTTTTTAGATAGTGCCCAATAATTAGAAGCATCGGGTGTTCCCCTTTACAATCAATAAGTTGATAAGATCCTCCTTGGTAGGCCTTCTCTATAGCATAGGGGCCTTCCCAAGTGGGTTCAAACTTGCCTCCATCTTTTGATGGAAAATTGGTCTCCTTAGGACTAACACAAGTTCTCCCCTCTGAAAGACCTAGGGTGGACCGCTTGTTGTGAGCTTGAATCATTTTGGCTTTATATCGAGGTTCTAGCATGCACGTGACTTTCCTCAAACCTTGAGCTCTTCTAACAACTTTGCATTACGCTCTAAAGTGATCTTATTACCCAATGCTATCTTTAGTGATGGGAGATGAACTTATAAAGGTAGAATGACTTCAAACCCATACATGGAAAATAGGGTAGATTAGTTGGAGTGTATGTGGTGCGGTAGGCCCAGGCTTCAACCACTACTCATCCACTATCGTTTATTATCATCAAGAGTCTTCTTCAATACGGATGAGAGTTTTGTTGAATGCTTGCCATTTGCTCTAGGGTAGTAGATGGTGGAGTATCTCCAATCTACCGTGTCATCTGAAAATTGATCTTTTGCTTTTGAATGTAGCACCATTATCATATATAATTCATCGAGGCACCAAACCTATATGATATGGTTCACGAAAATTAAAGCACATGATGAGCTATGACCTCTCTGAGTGGGATGGCTTTCGCCCACTTGGAAAAGTAGTCGATGACATCTAGAATGAACTGGTGACCCTTGGAAGAAGGAGGATTGAGTGGATCTGGAATGTCAGTACCCCAACACTCAAATGGCCATGTGGCCAATGTAGGGTGTAGAATGTTGGGTGGTTGGTGGAGGAACACACCATATACCTGGCACTAATGGCATCTTCTAGTTACATCCATACAGTCTGAAATCATAGAAGGCTAATAGTATCTTAGTCTCTTGATCTTAGTCTTCATCTTCGAACCAGGCCGATGAGCTCTGCATAGACAGCATGTACCTTCTGCCATACATGCCATATTTGTCGAATAATGTAACCACATTTGGTCAAAGGTGCGACAGTGGTGCCATCAACGAGTGTAGAGAGCTTTGTTTCACTTGATGGGCTTGTGGTTTCTCTTGAGGTAGTTTGCCAGTGTTTAAATAGTCTATGAACGGTGCTTCTAATCTAGCTCCTCATCCTTTTTGGCAATGACAACCTCCCATTCAAGAGAAAGTCTCTCAATGAGTTCAGCATCAACAACGGATATGACTTGTTGGACCCTTATTGGAATGGAATAATCTTCTAGACATGCCAATTCTTTGGCAACTTTGGCCAAAGCATCTGCTACTACGTTCTTTACTCGGGGAACTTTATAGATGGTGACTTTGAGAATCTGGGCCAACATCTTCATGGTATACTCATGGTAGTGACAAAGCTTGGGTTTGAGAACCTTGTATGACCCGATAACCTGGTTGATAACCAATTTAGAATCCCCAAGGATATTGATGCTTTTGACACTGATAGTGATGACTAACTCTAGACCAACAATCAAAGCCTCATACTTGGCTTCATTGTTGGTGTAGGGGTTGGAAAGATAGTATGAGAATCTCATTATATCATGGTCTGAAGTTAGAAGAACTATTCCTACCCTTGCCTTTCCTGGGAGAATAGATCGTGGAGCTTCACATTTAAGAAAAGAAGCATCACAATCAAAATACATCTCCCATCGGTGGTTGTCAGCCACCCCTAAGGTCATGATTTGTTCATCGGGTAGATCGTCACTAAGCGAAGAATCAGCAGGAGGTGGGTGTGCTGCTAAGAAATCTGCTAGTGCCTATCCTTTTACCACCCAGAGGGGTGTGAAAGTGATATCAAACTGCATAAGTATCATAGACAAGTGCGCCAAATGTCAGGATAGCCTTGGCCGTGTCATGAGATACTGCAGTTGATTTGTCTTGGAGATCTTGTTCACTTTATGATAAAGCATGTAATGCCATAGCTTTTGGGAGGCAAAGATCAAAGCTAGGCAATGTTTCTCAATGGGTGGATAGTTTGCTTCAGCAAGGATCAGATGATGGATGAGGTAGTAAAGCATGCTCTCCTTTCCTTCATCATTAGCTTGGGCCAACAGAGCACCGAACGAGTCATCCAATACAATAGTGTAAAGGATGAGTGGCCTGCCCGAGATAGGGGCTGTGAGTACTGGCGGCTTCACCAAATACTGTTTGATGTCTTCGAATGCATGCTGACACTTGTCATCCTGCTTGAACTTGGCATCCTTTTTGACAAGTGCTGAGATTGGCTTGCATCTCCCCGATTGGTTTGAGATAAAGTATCTTAGATACACCAGCTGTCTTTGAAAGGATCTGAGTTGAGTTAAACTCTTATGAAGTGGAACTTCTAAGAGCTTTAATCTTTTCAGGATTATTTCTATTCCCCAGTGTCGGACAACAAATCCAAGGAATTTTCCTGAAGCTATTCTGAATGCACACTTCAGGGGATTCATTTTTAGGTTATATTGTCTTAACCATTTGAAAACTACTCTCAAGTCAAAGAGGTGGTCTTTCTTTTCTTTACTCTTGACTACTAGATCATCAACATAACACTCAACTTGATGATGGATGAGTTCGTTGAAGATCTGAGTCATGGCCCGTTGGTATGTAGCACCAATATTTTTTAGGCCGAAAGACATGACCCTATAACAGAAGATTCTGATCGAGGTTCAAAAAGTAGTATTTATTTCATCTTTAGGAGACATCTTGATTTGGTTATAGCCAGATGATCCATCCATAAAAGAGAAGACTGCATGAGATGAGGTAATGCCCACCATTTACTCTAGTATAGGAAGAGGAAACTCATCCTTAGGGCATGCCTTATTTAAGTCCCTAAAATTGATGCAAATGCGAATTTGGCCATTCTTCTTCTTAACTAGGACAACATTGGCGAACCAGGTAGGATATTTTTATTTCTTGATGAAACCATCATTGATCAATTTTATGACTTCAAAAATGACCTGTTGTTCAATTTCTAATCGCATGCGTCTAGGAGCTTGCTTAATAGGGGCAACATTAGGGTCTATTGCTAGCTTGTGGACTGCTACGTTAGGAGATAATCCGGGCATCTCTTCATAACTCCATGTGAAGCAGTCTTTGAACTTAGTCAATAGCCTAATAAAGTCATTGGTTTCTTCTTCATTTAGCAATGAACTAATGTACGTCAGGCATGGATTTTCTTCTGTCCCTAGGTTGATTTCTTTGAGCTTATCTATTGTTGAATGAATTTTGTCTTCAAAATTGGTGCATCCTTGACTTGAAGATCATTTGGATCATATGAAGTTTCTAAACACACATTCTCATAAGAGTTGGGTTTGTGTGAGAAGAACTTATCAGACTCTAAATGGTTGGTAACAACCAAGTAGTAATTGTCATCATCGACTAGACCCACTGTACCGAATTTTAGCCCTGCTCTTGATTATGCTTCCCTGCCTAAGTTATTCCATAGCTTTTCAAAGTACTCTAACCTATGCTTGGACCACGTGTGGGGAACCAAACCTTTCTATATAAGATTTTGAACACAAGGAGAGTAAAAATCAAGTGGTAATTCCATTAATTCTTTAAAAGTATCTTCCACTAGTTCTACATCCACTTCAGGACTTAAGGAGGATGATCCCAAAAAGAACCTTTTCTGCTTCATGTCATTGGAAGACTTACGGACTTCCTTAATTACTAAACCTTCAACTTTCTGAGATGAAAGTGAGGTTAGAGCTAGGGTTCCCAACTGATGCCTAATAGTTTTACATAAACTAGATTCAAATACTTTGCTTTGTTGGAGGCCTGGTCTTCATCACTGTCTGGAACAAAAGTCACCTCCAATGGAACCCGTTGAGAGGGGTTGGATGGTATACTAATCACATGAAACTCATCCTCTAAGCTAGATTCCAAGTCTATATGAATAGTAGGGGTACTCCTGTGAATTGGAACATGACCTCTGTTGGCTGAAGGCCAACTAGGAGGTCTTCCACCTCTAGAACTGCCTTTGTTTCTACCTTTGCCTCTGCCTAATGAAGGAGGTTGACTTCAGTGATCTCTTGAGGTAAGGTGGTGGAAGGTTCTACCTACACTTCAGGCTCACCTACAACTTCTCCTATGGGACCCTCAGAATCGGATGATTCCAAGTCTATCTCTAGAGGTGAACCCGTAGTGTTCATAGTTGGAAAGTCCAGCTCTGAATCAGAAAGAGGAAGATTAAAATTATTATAGTTATTTAGACTTGAAGAGTTATCATTAGGAATAGAAGAAAACAATCCATTAGAAGTGACATAGATATAATTCAAGCTAGCTTTATTCTTCAATTTCTTATAATTATTTAGAGGTACAAAGTAGAAGTCAAGTAAAGTGAGTGGAGTAAGGGATTTGATGCCCTTATCCACTGGTACAAGAGTTCTACTAGTAGAAGAAATAGAAGAGCTAGCTAAAATGGAAGAAGTAGCCGGTGTGGAACGCAACTGAGGTCGGACACTGTTTGTAAAAGGGCTATCCCGGGTTGACACATGATATTGCTGTTGCTGAGCTCCTCCTTTCTTAGTGTTGGCACTAGCAACTTGAAAACCTTCCTTGGTGTTGGAGGTTTGAGCTGACTCAGGCACCTACAAGGAAAATTTCTTGATCTTCTGGGCTATCTTCTTAGAGGTACGGGATAAGGAGATATCCTAACCTTCTTTGGTTTTGGTAGGATCACATGTATTCTCAAGGATTACCCTGATAGAACTGGAAGATTGTTCCACATGGTATTCCTTTGGGATAACTATAACACTGATTTTGAAATTGTGTTCAAGCTAGTCCTTGAATGTGAAGCAATCCTCCAAAATGTGGCCTAGCATACGATGGTAAGGGCAAAAGTTTGGATCATTTTTGCTTACTTCTCTAGGCTCTGCTGGAAATTTTCTTTAAGAGATTCTTAAAGATTTTCTTGATTACCTCCCTCTTAAAAGAATAAGGTTTGTTTAACTTATCTAAAAGAGTAAGTGGACCATAGCTACATGACGACGGGTATCCATGCCACCATTGCTGCTGGTATGGCTGAGGCGATGGCTGTGCTCACCGTGGAGGCTGTGATGGAGGCTGGTAGGGCTTCCTCGATGGTGGCAAAGGAGGTGGAGGCTGCTGAGGTCGTGGTCTCTCAGACTGATCTCTAGACTACTTCCCCTTGTCAACCGCTGCTACTGCTTCTGGCTTCTTCTCATAGACCTTTTGGGGCTTTTGCTTAGGCAACTAATCTTGAAAAGACAATTGTTTAACCTCTCTTTGTAGACTAGCCACTATGTTGATTAGCTTCTCAAATATCTTGATAGTAAGCCCTTAAGCATGAAGGTGACTGGTCCATGGATATTCTTCAAGAGAATCTCAATGGCATGCTATTCAAATAGCTGTGCTTCACACTTCATACTCAAGTTATGCCATCAGAGAATATAATCAATGAGGGACTCACCGGGATGATGTTGTGCTACAACGAGATCACCTACAGTAACCCTTTACTGAGCTATAGCAAACCCCTTGATGAAGAGTTGCTCCAACTCAACAAATATCTTTACTAAACTGTTGGGCAGTTTAGCATACCAATCAAAAACAATACTCGCTAGACTACTAACAAAGAGGTAGAAAAGCAAAGCATCACTGCCCCCTGCGTTGCAACAACTAGCCTAGAAATGTGCTATATGCTGCCTTAGGTTTCCACTGCCATCAAAGCTTTTGAAGGAAGGAGGCATGAAACCCTTGGGATACTGGATGGAATCAAATTCCTCTAGGTAGGGTCTACCCTTTGGAACCAATGATCCTCCTTGGGTTTGAGCCAAAGCTTCCTTCACCTACTGCTCAACCATGGATTTTGTATCTTTTTCATGTATGGAGGTACTTTCCACTACCTTCCTATACAGACTAGTGCTACCTTGCTCAACAGGAGGTAGAGTCTTGGCTGGGTCCAAGACATGCACTAACTTAGGCTGACTGATGTTGGCTATAGTAGGATAAACTAAAGGGGCTATTTCGAACTAAAATTACGCAGTCTAACCGACGTGCCATCCTATCACCGCTCATCCTTCTACCAATGATGTCAAAGGTGTGATTTACTGGTGTCTTCTTGATCAACCTCATCACCTTTCATAGCTTATTATTCTCTGAGAAGAGACCCTCTAGTGTCAACCATGCAGACTCCAGCTGAGTCTCCCAACAAGTCATCTTCGTTGGGATCTAATCTGACTCTCTCCTCATCTGATAAATCATACCCTAGAATTTCCTTCTTTTCCATGAAATACTAAGCCACTATCTCATCTAAAGAACGATCAATCTGAGCAGGTACAAATATCCTCGACTGATCGACATGATAACTATTATGTAATGAGAGGAACCAGACCTCCCCTTGGACTGGAGAGTCAATCGGTGAACTGCATCACTAGAATGACACTCGACTACTGCTGAGAGGTAACAATTCTAGGATGTTCCACTACCACTGGTGCAGCTGGACTGTCATCTGCCATATCTAAAATCACTATCACCATCTCCACATCCTATATGAGGGAGAGGGTGACAACCATACGGGTCACCACCACCTTCACACCACCACCAGTAGAAGGTCGGCAAGAGAGCTCACCGCCACGAGGAGGTGTAGAGGTAGGATCCTTGGTCATAGCTGATCCAACGGGTGCACTTTTCCCGATGTGGCCTTCATGGCCTTAGATGCGTAACCTAAATGGTGAGACGAGGGTAAGCGGTGGAGACACCACCACTGGAGCTATCCTCCCATGATGAATAGTCCCACAAGAAGGATATATTATTATGGTCAATGTGGTAGTGGCGAGTTAGAAAATCAATCAAAGCAAGGCCACTGAACCTCCTTCTCCCCGGTAATATGTGTATGAGCCTCACATGCCCTCCCCGCGAAATGCTTTCCCACACTATGGGGATGATGGATCGAGATCAAACCGAGCCAAACAGCATCCAGATGCTACTTGGCATAAGAGATCAAAGGCCACTACCTCTCTCTGGAAGTCAGCTGAAAATTTACCATTGGAGGAGGTGATGAGCAGATCCTCCTAACATCCTCTCTATCTGACCCAGAGCGAGAGAGGATGGAATTGGTTTTTTTTAACTAGTGGTGAAGTAATAACGGGAAACTCATCAATGGTCATGCCGCCTCCATCTCTTGCTGATCTGTGATCCCGGTTTTTATTCCTATTTGTACAGTATGGGAGGAGTATGAGCTAGAACCTTACTTAAATGTAGGGGATGCAAGCCCTGAGACTAGGGGAGCCTTACCCTTAGAGGGTACAAATGAGATGGTGCTAGCCCTCGCTAGGGAAACATGAGAAACCAGGAGCAACTGGGATGCGGCTACACCGCATGATGGTCCTGGTACTACCTCGCTCCTCTTTAGCAGGAGATATCGAATAAGAGGGTAAGTCAATCCGATGACCGCTCTGGTCACCTTGGTCCTACTGGTGAGGGGAATGCCCTCAAGTAATCCTCACTCCTCAAATCACCAAAGTGAATCGATGGGTATGGTCAGACGGGAGCTTGATCCAAAGCTAATGCCATGGGGGAAGAAAAAACAAACTTGAGAATCGCCATTTCAACAATTGTAAGAGACCAACTCGACTAACAGAATCGTAAGAATGATAGAAATGAGTTTGTATCATTTCTATAGATTTTTGAATTTGTAACCCACATCCAACAACTTGGAAGTGTTAAGTGTGGTTCAAATGGATTTGAGAAGATTGATTGAAAGAGGAATTTGAATATGAATCCAACTTCAACAAATTTAGGTATATTGAAATATGGATTCAAAATTTTTGATAAGGATGCTTCCAAAGGTTCATGTTTGTTTGAATTTGAATTTTTTTGATTTGAGGACCCATTCCTTTAACAAATTTGGGTATGTTAAAGTATGGGTCAATTGATTTTTGTTTTTGTTTGATGATTTGGAATTTCACTTACGTAGCAAATTTAGGTATGCTAAGTAAAGTGTTTGAGAATGATTGTTTCTTTTTGTAAATTTTTGTTTTGATTTTGGAAAATTTTGGAATTCTCATTTAGAAAATTTAAGTATGCTAGGTGAAGAACCCAAATGTGTTTTGTTTGATTTTTGAAAATAGGATTCTTAGCAAATTTAGGTATGCTAAAAAAATCCTAAATGTGTTTCATTTATTTTGATGTCTTGATTTTTTGAAAAGGTAGGATTCTTAGCAAATTTGGGTATGCTAAGGGAATCCTAAGTGTTTCAAATTTTATTTTGATGTTTTGATTTTTGAAAAGGTAGGATCCTTAGCAAATTTGGGTATGCTAAGGGAGTCCTAAGTGTTTTATTTTTGTTTTGATCTGATTGAAAGTGGAGACTTTCCTTTAGCAAATTTGGTATGCTAAAGATGAAGTCCTACTTAGTTTTGTGAAATGGAAATTTCACTTAGCAAATTTGGTTATGCTAAATGAAATTTCAAAAGGTGTGTTCAAAATTTTTGATTTGTTTTGGTTTTGAAAATGAAAATGTCTCCTTAACAAATTTGGTATGCTAAGGAAGGAAGTTCCAAAAGTGTTTGAACATTTTTGGATTTTGAATTTCGAAACTTCACTTAGCAAATTTGAGTATGTTAAATGAGGTTCCAAATGTTGTTTAAAAATTTTGATTTTGGATTTGGAAACTTCATTTAGCAAATTTGAGTATGCTAAATAAGGTTCCAAATGGTGTTTGAAAATTTTGATTTTGGATTTGGAAACTTCACTTAGCAAATTTGAGTATGCTAAAAACTTCACTTAGCAAATTTGAGTATGCTAAATGAGGTTCCAAATGGTGTTTGAAAATTTTGATTTTTGATTTGGAAACTTTACTTAGCAAATTTGAGTATGCTAAATGAGGTTCCAAATAATTTTTGAATTTTGAATTTGGAGGCTTCACTTAGCAAATTTGAGTATGCTAAATGAGGTTCCAAAATGTATTTGAAAAGTTTAAAATATGATTGTTGATTTTTGATTTTGGATTTTGGACTTGGAGACTTCACTTAACAAATTTGGGTATGTTAAATGAAGTTCCAAATGTATTTTATAAGTTTTTTTTTTGATTTTGGATTTGGGGACTTCATTAACAAATTTGGGTAGGTTAAATGAAGTTCCAAAATGTGTTTAGAATTTTGAATTTTGAACTTGGAGATTTCACTTAATAAATTTGGGTATGTTAAATGAAATTCCAAAATGTGTTTAGAATTTTGAATTTTGGACTATTCACTCAACAATGAGGTTCCAAAATGTTGTTTGAAAAATTTTAAATTTGGATTTGGGGACTTCACTTAACAAATTTGGGTATGTTAAATGAAGTTCCAAATGTGTTTTAAAAATTTTGAATTTTGGACTTGGAGACTTCACTTAACAAATTTGGGTATGTTAAATGAAGTTTCAAATGTGTTTAGAATTTTGAATTTTGAACTTGGAGACTTCAGTTAACAAATTTAGGTATGTTAGGTGAGGTTCCAAAATGTGTCTAGAATTTTGAATTTTGGACTTGGAGACTTCACTTAAAAAATTTGGGTATGTTAGGTGAGGTTCCAAAATGTTGTTTGAAAAATTTTGATTTTGGATTTGGAGACTTCACTTAACAAATTTGGGTATGTTAAGTGAAATTTCAATATGTATTTAAATTTTTTTTTTGATTTTGGATTTGGAGAGTTCACTTAGCAAATTTTGGTATGTTAAATGAAGTTCTAAAATGTGTTTGAAAATTTTAAAATATGATTGTTGATACCTACTTGAGGAGATTGATAGTTTAGGTTTTAAACTTTGTATTGTAAAAAACTAGAAATGGTAGATTATAGATAAAAGTTTGAAGGATAATATAAGTATATATGTGGAGATAGAATTATAGTTTTAAAGATTATTGTGATACTAAGATTATCAATGTTATATGTCTATGTTTGAAGTGGGTACCAAAAGAAAATTTTGGAATGAATTAGAGGATTACTAAAGATACCTCTGAAGAAAAAGTATTTATTGGGGAGAAAATTAGAGTGGTAGAAGATTTTAAAAGTATTCATGGGTCATGGATTTGGAGACTAATGTTATAGATTTTTTCCTAGCTTATGATTTTGTATTGCTAATACTTTATTTAAGAAAAGAGATGAACATATTATTACTTATAAAATGGATCTAGTAAAACAGTGATTGATTATTTTTGATAAGAAAATAGATCGTTTAGATTAAAGATAAAGGTCATTCAAGGAATTTTAAGTACTTAACATCGATTATTAGTTTTAGATTTTAAGATGAAAGGTTGTAAGAGAAAAATAAACTAAATTATTGTCCTAGGATTAGATGGGGACACTTAAAGAACACAAATAAAAATATTTTTAAGAGCAAGCTACAAGAAATTAGAGTTTGGGATGTTCATAAGGAAGCTAACATGTGGGAAAAAATATCAGTGAAATTTAGCAAAAGATAAAAAGAAAAGCTTTAATAAGAATAGTTGGTGGTGGAGTCTGTAAAGAAAGAAAAAAAATAAGCATTGTTATAAAACTTGATGTAAAACTCAGAATTGGGAAAGATATAAAATAGAGAGATTCTAAGAAAATAATATATGATGCAAAAAATTTAGCTTATACAATAGATTAGATACCAAAGAAGAAAGTGTATGTATAAGTTAACAACCAAAAGATAGAGAAGTAAAACATAGTTCAAGTGAGAGGTATTAAGGATGAAAATAATAAAGTGCTTTTCTTAGAAAAGATATTGAAAATAGGTGGATGAGGTATTTTAATAAACTTTTCAATGAAGGATTTGAAAGTACAATTGATTTTAGCAACCTTCCTAAACAAAAATGGAATTTCATTTTATCATCAGATTAATAAATCAAGTTAGAAGCTTTAAAGAAAATGAAATGTGGAAAATAGCAATAGGTGGAAATGTTTAGAGATCAGGAATTTCTTACAAATCTTTAATGTTATTTTAAAGACCAAAAAGATGCAAGGAGTGGAGAAAGAGTTTGGTTTATTTAAGAATAAAGGTGATGCACAGAGTGTGCAAATTATAGAGGAATTTTAATGTGCCATACATTAAAATTATGGGAGAGAGTAATTGACAAAATGTGATGTTTCTCACAATGTTTTGAGCTAGATCTATGGATGCTATACATTTGTTAAGAGGTTGTGAGCATAGAGAAAATAAGAAGGATCTACATATGATATTTATTGATTTAGATAAAGATATGATAAAGTCTCAAGAGAAGTTCTGAGAGTTCTAGAATGAAAAAAGTTAATATTGGTTATATTCAAGGATATGTATACTGATTTACTTGTGTCCAAACAAGGAGGACAAAATATTTTCCTATTTCTTGGATTACATCAAGGATCAACATTAAGCTTATCTTTTTACTTTAGTTATGGATGTTCTAAGGAATTTACAAGAAGATGTACCTTGGTGTATGCTTTTCTGATGACATTCTTCTTGTTGATAAGACTAGGGAGTCCAAAAACTTGAATTATGGAGGTCAACTTAAACAAAGGTTTTCATTTAAGTAGATCTAAAATTGAATATATGGAGTGTAATTTTAGTAGAAGTTTTAGTGGTAGTGTGACTTTGGTGATCAAGTCATTAAAAGCATTGATATTTAGGCTATTGTTCAAAATGATGGTGAAATAGATGGAGATGTTATTAGTAGAATTCAAGTTGGATGGTTGAAGTGGAAATGCATTCTATTATGTGATAGAAAAGTTCCACTTAAGGAAAATTTTATAAGATGGTGGTAAGACAATGATTTATAGTGAATAAGAGAAACATAAGACTAAGTTAAGTGTTCTGAGATGAGGATGCTCATGGATGAGTGGCTTTACCTTAGAGATAGAATGCAAAATGAGTATGTAGAAAAGTAGCTCAGTGGTAGATAAGATTATGAAGAGCCTCTGATGGTTTGGCCACATAAATCGTTAGCCATTCGATGAGATTAGAGAGTAGATGCATTAGATTTGCCTTATGTTAAGAAAAGTAGGGACCTAAAAGACTTGGTTAATATGTATAAAAATGATCTTAGATTTGATTTAAATTAGAATTTGACACATAAGGACACAATGGAGACAAGGATTCATGTAATTACCCAAGGGGATTAAGTTGTTGTTGTTGTTGTTGTTGATTTGGAAGCTACAGTAATTTGAGTATGCTAAATGAAGTCTCAAATGTGTTTTCAAAAAATTTTGATTTTGAATTTGGAGACTTCAACAAATTTGGGTATAAAGAATGAAAGTTTTGAAAACTTTTGAAATGATTTTAAGTTTTGATTTTGGAAAAGAGGCTCCATTTCACAAATTTGGGTATAATGAAGTTAATCTCATTTTTTGAAATGTGAGATTGATTTGATTATTGCTTTTTGAAAGATGGATTTCCAATTTAATCACATGTGGGATATGTTTAAGTGGGATTTCTCAAATGATATTTATTTTTAATTGGGATTGAAATCTTCATTTAATAAATTTTAGTATATTAAATGAGGATGTTCATATGTGCTTTTGAAAAATTTAGTTTTGTTTTGAAGATGAAACTTCCATTCAATAGGTGTGAGTGGAAAGGTTCATGTGTGCTTTTTGAAAATTTTAATTTTTGAAAAGATAATTGTTTTTTTTTTATTTTGAAAATGAAATCTTGATTAAAGTGAATTGATGGAAGATATTCATTTGTGCTTTTGGAAAAAGATTAATTTTGTTTGAAAATGAAACTTCCATTCAATAAGTGTGGGTATATTGAATGGAAAGGATCATAAGTGCTTTTTGAAAATTTTAATTTTTTGGAAAGATGATTGTTCATTTTATTTTTGAAAATGAAATCTTCATCAAAGTAAATTGATGGAAGATTTTCATTTGTGTTTTTGAAAAGTTTAATTTTGTTTGAAAATAAAACTTCCATTCAATAAGTGTGGGTGTATTGAATGGAAAGATTTATATATGCTTTTGAAAATTTTTGATTTTGATTTTAGAAAGATGATTGTTCATTTTAATTTTGAAAATGAAATCTTCATCAAAGTGAATTGATGGAAAGATGTTCATTCATGCTTTTGGAAAAGATTGTTATTTTTATTTTGAAGATTCCTACATGTAACAATTTCAATAATTATTAGATGAGGGAGATTTAAGAAATTTTTTTGTGAAAATTTTTATTATGTGCATTTTTGAAAGAGTGCTTTAGAAAGGAAAAATTTTTATGAAAAATTGATTTTGCCTTTATTATTTTAGGATGAACCTTTCTTTATCATAAAGATGATAAAGAGGAAGTCTTTAAATATTTTTTTTTTTAGATTTTCATTTTTACCCATTGAAGAACCCAACAGGGGTTTTAAGACCAACAAGGAATGCTGTCCTAAAACCTAAAGATGTTGGCTAGCTTAATTTAAGAATGAAATAAGCTAGGTGCCAATGAAAAGAAAGATATTCTATGGTTCATTAAAAAGTACAAACCCACAATCGATACTTAAAGACAATGATCATTTACCAAAGATGGAGAGAGGAACCATCCCTAGCAGAGTCGGCAGAAAAATTTATGGTGAAAAATTTCAATGCAAGAGTCACCTTTCAAAATCTGTCGGTAGAAAGAGAAAGACAAGCCTATAGAAATTCATTTTTTTAGGATGCCATGTAGATCCACATATGTACTTATTCAGGTGATCGGGCATGCCATCAAGGAATAGTGTACTATTTTGAAAGATAGAAGTTACTACCCTTTAATGGACCTAATCACCTCAATAAGGACTCCTAAGGATGTGTAGTACAGAGATTCTTCCCTACTTTACATGAAAAAGTAAAGTAGGGTTAAAGTTTACAGGCAAGCCCTCATAGTTACATCATAAGGAATGAGGATTCCTAAAAAAAATGCTCGATTAAGGTAAATAATTATTGTCTCTAAAGATTTCAATAGGAAAGGACTATCAATTGATTGGTTTATTTTTAAGGATCAAATGAGATTGATCAAATAGAGATTTATTATCAAAGCAAATGAGAATGATTAGGAGATGTTCACAATGCTAGGAAACCTAGCGAACATCTTAAACTATCTTATGATATTTATATTTTGATTAGAATTTGGACTTAAATTTCATTAACAAGGTTATGGAAATGCCTAAGAGGTGAGGATTATGCTTATGGTCCACAAATGAGAAAAGCAACCTCGTAACCTAAATCTAGGGAGCAGGGCCAAAAAGCACAACCTAAATCTAAGGCAAAATGGGTAATTGGTTTGCCTCCACAAGAGAGGACAAACCACCCTGCCTTGGATTTACAACCTGGGGTGCAACTAACTCCTCCTATAATTATAAATAGATATTATGCAAGATAGTTAGGCTATTATTATTTAGAAAGAGACTAAGTCCTTAAACTCACTCCCTAAAGAGACTAGATCATGTAAAGGAGCATGCTTCAAATGACCTAAATCTAATGCAATTCAAAATTTAATTTATTTTTTTTTATTTTGGACAATTATTTTTGACTCAGGCTAATAGGATTCATATGCCTAATGCATGAGAAATAAAGTTGTTGACCAAAATCAACGAGAAGGGAGGAGGTGAGTTTCCACCATGGCTCTCACAAGTCAAGCCAAATTTCTCTGGCAAAGGTGGAAGCCCTCTAATCAAGAGTGAAATAAGATGTTGTTGTGCATGATATTATAAAAGAAATGCTCATCCACCTAAGGGGTTGCTAATTCTTTTATCTTGATTTTAAACTTAAGCTTTATGTGAGGTTATGAGTTGTTTATTTTTAGTTTTGAGTTATTAAGATGAGGAAAAGATTTACTTTTCCCTAAAGAGCCTAATCCACATCCAGGACACACATAAAGCAAGGAAGAAACTAGGAAAAAACATGCCACTTAATGCACAAGCTAAACAAATCAGCAATCAATTTATAATGCTAATCACAAAAAGAATAAAAGGAGGTCATCAAGACAAACTTAAAAAAATATCAAATGGGTATGAGCTCACCCTTATACAACCTGGATTACAAATGAATTACATTATAATTAAACAAGGAACTCATTGTTATGGGGGTCTTCAAGCTTTATTTCTTCTTTCTTCTTTTCTTTTTTCTTCTTCTTTTCTTCTTTCTTCTTTGATTCCTTCTTTTGGATGGTTGGAAGGTAGATGCTCCAAGGCTTCACATGGTGCATAAGATAGGATCTTATGACCAATGCTCATCCTAATCCCCATAACAATCATTCTAAAATCCTAATTGCAAAAATTTACATGAAAAGGAAAAGTGAAAATCTAACTAACACCTGCAAAATAAAGGTTAGCTAAAACAAACCACAAAAATAAGCATGTATATTGGACTTATCACCCCACACATGGGTGACTAAGTCCACCTGGCCTATAGGATTATGCTTAGGGTTATAAAGCACCTGCAAGCAAAAGCATTTATATTTTACTTATGATATCACGCCTTAAGCACAATCCCTTGCAGAAAAGAATAGTTAGACTAAGAGCGTCCTACCATTCATTCTACGAGTATACACCCTAACATCTAGTAAAACATATATCACAAAATAAAACAAAACATCAAACCATACCACCTAACCTAAAGCTAGAAGTGGTGACTTAGCTAATGTGTGCTTTGAAGGTTTGTGTGGTATGCTTAGCTATGGCTTTAGGTTCAAATTTTCTAAGTGTGAAGAACATGTTCAACTTAGAGGAGGGTTTCATTTAAGTTGTTTAATTATTTTGGGTTGATTTTATTTCATGATTTGGTTTAAGTGATCCTACAATTAATTACTAAGTTATGAAGAGAGGAAAGAGAGAGAACTTCTTTCCTTCCCTAACCTAAGTAATTTCTAAAGTAGTTCACATTTTAGTTTTGTTTAGTGAATGTTTTGATTAAATCTTTTAATTAATCCTAAGTTTAGATAACTCAAAACAAACCTATTCAAAAAAGAAAGGCATTTTAAGATTAAATAAAATGAATCAAAATTCACATAACACATCACATTACTTCATTTCTTTCCCAACATGTATAACATGCATATGAATGGATCCTAAGCATATCTATACACAAATGAGAATATTTAACACACTTTATGATGCATGCTAAGTAATCCATTTAAGAAATTTAGAAGTTGAATATGCATGATTTTCTTAAGTAGAAAAGGGTTTCTTTATCCAAATTTTCACATACACACATGAAAGTAAGAAAGGCATAAGTGAGTACAAACCATTGTTAACAGAGGTGTAAGGTATAAGACCTACTTAGGGCTACTTAAAGCCTCACAACCTGGGTTGTCCGACTAATATACCACTTTCCTTAAGTACAAACATGTGTATAAAAGAAATGAAATGGAAAAGAAAGCAAAAGTTGTATTAATGGATTCATTTTATTTATGCAATTTATGTATGAAAGTATAGGCGACCCTTCTTAGGAGATAGCATAGGGATGAATAGGATATGAAATTAGAGTAGGTTCTTTTCAAATGAACCATATATCTCACCAAATTCTATTCAAAACTATACCAACATAAGAGAGAAAGGAAACCTATGCTAAGCATGCCTTTATAATCTTTCACATGCAAGCTTATAATTAAAGTATAAGTAGCACACTTTCATATTTGATATTTGATTTATATGTTTTGAAAATAATTTGATTTAGTAGTGATAATAGCTCATATATTTCTACTTTAGCCAACACATGCAAATTTGACATAAAGTAAACAATTTCATTTTAAATTTGAATTTGAAAAATATGAATGCATGAAATCACATGACATACAAATTTGGGAAAGATTCAAAGTAATGAAAGCATGTAAAAAAACCCACTTTAATTAAATCCTAAAGACATTCTTATAGAATAAGAAAGTTTAAAATAAATCAAAGTGAATTCAATGTGATTTTTGTTTAGTTTAGAGTTTGATTTAATTTTAAAAAGGTGAGATGAGTTTGCTATTCCTAACCCATTCCCACATATGTTTGATATTTTGTTTCATTTTTAGGTAATTAGATCCACTTTAAGCATTGATTAGGTTAAGGTATGAATTAAGTAACTTAATTAACCTTTACATATACCATCTTAGAATAATAAACCTAATAATTATGAGCCAATGGGATGACATATAACTCACAAGGAACTTAAATTTGCAATGCACCTAATAAGAAAAGGCCTAATGCAATTGGCTCATAATTAAAGTTAATTAAGCTAAGGGTTTAGCTTAAGTAATTTCAAAACACCCTTTCACATATGAATTTCCTTAATTGAACTTAGGCTATTAAACACCCAAGCATCTACCCAAAGTAGATTAATTAAGTTCGAACTTTTAGAATTTTAAGAAATTAATTAAGGGGATAATTAATGAATTAGCCCTTAATTAAGAGGAGATTAAAGAGAGAATAAGGGGTTTTGGGAATAGCTTAAGGGAAATGCCCCAAAACTATTTCATAAACCTCCTACTTATTAGATCTGACCTTAATTAACCCTAATCATGGATTAAAATTACTAATTACACCTAAACATGCTTAATTACATAATGAGGGTAATTAAGAAATATATGCAATTCTTCTAATCAAGCCTTCAATAAATCCCAAGAAAATTAGGAGGTAGAAGTCATCTCCTAAATCATACCCAAGAAGTTTGGGATTAATCAGAGGCTTAATTAAAAGTAATTAGCAAAATGAAGTTTCCAAGAAAACTCAAAAATAGAGAAAATTATAACTCAAAACCCATTGAAATTAATTTTAAAATATTTTAGTTAAATTATCTTTCCATGGGATTTTATTTTATATTTTTTAATTTTCTAGAGTTATGAATTTTAGAAGATCTAGTTAATAGAAATTAATTGCATTTTAAAACCCCTAACTAATCCTGCTCACAAGCACGCTGGTTTATGCTGCACATGAGGGATTTACTTAAACATCACCCAAAGGTCATGAGATGCTTATGTCGTCATCAAAGATCGACAAAGATCATGGTTTTAAAATGGATAAGAGATTTCTAAACGTGGGGAATTATCTTGGCCATCCATCCAAAATGCGTGGATGGGCTGCTAAGATCTCCCAAGTTCTTCCTCTTGATAAACATAGACCATCCATGATCAAGGGGAAGATTCAAGCTCGATTAAGCTCGGATTTAAACCAAATTCAACACACACCATCTAAAGCTAAAGAGCGACAAATCCAACGTTAAAAAATTCATGGGATTAAAATTTATTTCACAAAGCTCCACACCACATTGAGTTTAATAGTCAAAAAATCCATACCACCCAGGTGATCACCTGCTCGATTCCCTTGGAGAAGCTTTGTCGTGAGAAAAGTGTTGAGAGTATGAGCACTGAGGTTGAGTGGATTGAATGGACCACCTCCTCCTTAACTAGCTTGATTTGATCCAATTATACTCTTCCCGGGAACCCAAAGGAAGCTTGGGTGCACTCAACTTAGCTCCATGTGAAAATTGGATGGAAATGAGTGTAGAGAAGTTGCAATGGACTTCCCCTATTTTCAAAGTCTGAAAAGAGAAATGGAGTTTTCAAATCTAAGAAGCTTGGGAATACCTCGTTTGCTCTTCCTTACTTCAATAGGAAGAATTGAATGAATTAGGGGAGTATATCTCCCCTTGAAGGATGGGATTAATCATCCTCTTACCATTTTGATCAATGGAGCTTAGGTAGGGTTGTTTGATCAAGAGTGTGCACATGGTCTTTGGCCAAGAGTGATTACCAACCTCCCATGTGCTTGAATTTGAGGGAGAGTTTTGAATTTGATTTTGACCCATGGATTGTTTGGTCTAGGGACCATGGGCTAACCCAAACCCATTGGGTTGGATGCACCACTCTTCACTAGGTCCCCTTGAGCTTTTAAGAAAGCCTCAAGTGAATGTGAAGAGGGTATGACCAAATTACCCATGGATTAAGCCAAAATTTGTTCTATGGCCTAGGGTAGAATGGTCATTTTGCTAATTTTTCACTTTGGGTATGGTTGGGTATGTGGAGAAACTAGGTTTGGCCAAGTTTCATGAGATTTGGAATCCATTTGATGGTTTGGCTCATGTTGACCCATTTAGTCAAAATGGGTCAACTTGGGTCAAGTTGACCAATTGGTCAAATTGGGTCAAACCAAGGGTTGGGTCAAGTTCATATGACCATTTGAAATATTTTGGTGGTTTTGGTTTGATTCAATTTGGTTTTGAATTTAGCTCATATGACTTCATTTAGGTCAAATGGGTGTTGATTATTTGACATTTGAATTTATGAGGTAGGTCAAGGGTAGGTTTAGGTTTTAGTCATATGGAGTGATTGGTATCTTTGTTTCCAATCAATTTGGTTAAGTTCAAATTTGGCTCTCATGATTTAGGTCAAGTTGGGTCTAAATTGGTTAGGTCTAGTTGGCCAATTGAGGCTTTGGTCAAGTTCCACAAGTGATTTGGAATGAACTTGACCCAGTGGTTAATCAATTTGGCTTAGATCAAGTTTTGACCCATTTTGACTTTTAGGTCAAGTTGGGTCAACTTGGGTCAAGCCACCAATTGGGCTAGGTTAAAATGTTGGTTTGGTCAAGTTCAAACATAGTCATGAGTGAACTTAGATCAATGGTTTCAATCAATTTGGCCTATGGTGGATTTGGCTATGTTAGTTTCATTTTGGCTAAGTGTTGACTTGGTCCCTTAGGTTTGACTTGGTTTGACCCAATTTGATTGATTGATCATCCCATGATGATTGTTGATCATGATGAGGTATGTTTGGTTCAATCCAATTTGGTTAGGATTAGAATTTGGCTCATATGGTACTTTAGGTCACTTTGGGTCAAGTGAGCCTAAGTGGGTCAAATGACTTCAAAGCTTGGTTTGAGCTTGATTGATCTTGTATATGGACTTATGATTGAAATATAAATCCATTTGTAAGTGGTTTGATGTCAAGTGGGTTTTGATCCATTTGATAATTTCATATTCAAAGGAAGAATATGAAAAGATTTTGGCTTTGATTTTTGAATTGGATTTTGATTGTTTAATTGAAGTTTGGGTTCATATATGAACTCATGATTGTAGGTTTGATTGAATCATAAAGAAAATCAAGGGTTTGGCTTGATTTGAAATTGATTTGCCTAAGGTCAAGATTTTGACTTGGAAGGCTTAGATTGGATTTTGAGTAGATTTGGATTTGATTTTTGGAGTTGGTTTTGATTGTTTGAATTTATATTTCATTTAATATGTGAATATAAATGTGAATATAAATGTATCATGAGAAAATTTCAAGGATTTGAAGTGGTTTAATCATGATTTAGGCTAAGTCCATTAAGAAGGATTTAAAGGGCTTAGGAAAATTTTTGAGTTTGAATTTTGAATTTTTGAACTTATTTGATTGATTTATATTTATATTTCATTGATATATGTGAATATAAATGAGAATATAAATGAAGTTTGAGAAAATCCCATGAATTTGAATTGATTTGATGATGATTTTGGATAAGTCCATTAATGGAAAATTAAGGACTTAAGGATTTTAATTTGGAATTTAATTTTGGGTTTGATTTGGTTTGATTTATATTTCATTTATATATGTGAATATAAATGAGAATATAAATGTGTTTTGAGAAAATCCAAAGTTTGAATGGTTTGATCAAGATTTGGCTAAGTCCATTAATGAAAAAAAAGTTTAGAAATTGATTTGGAAATGATTTTGATAGATTTCAAAGTTAATTTGAATGATCATTTTAAGTGGATTATAATTAATGAGTATATCCACAATATTGAAAATATTTTTATCTACCACCAAGAACTATCATCACTACTTTTGTAAAATGAATAAACCTATTCATTGAAAAGGGAGATAGTGAAGATCTTTAAGAATTTAAAGAAGCTTGAGTTTAGTTATGTGATCAGAGGTGAATGTGGGAAAGAGTCATGATCCAAATTTCTCCTCAAGATGCTAGGTCATATCTTAAGATTGCTTTTACCTTAAGATGCAGCATACTCAAGTCAAAAGATTGTCATTAAGATACCTATGAACAACCTCATTCTGAGTAACCTTGGGGATACAGTGATCATTCAAGATAGAGGAAGGTTGGGATATCTTTTCATAACCTCCCAAAAAAAATCATCTCAAAATCAAAAGTTACCCATGTTCAAGGACCAAACCTCCAACTAAGGAAGGTTTGTAAGTTTCAAAGATAACTTAAAAGGAGGTAGAAGAAGAATGCAAAGAACAACTTCCACTTGCTTGATAAGACATTAGTGCAACCATATGAGTCCAAAGATCTTAAGAGTTATAAAAAGATTGCTTCTTCTACCTTCTAAAAGTGGGTGAAATTTCACTTAATTTGATTTTGATTTATACCTTCATCAAATCTAAGAAATCAATGAAGAAGAAGACATTCAATTTACATTCTCTCTACTTTGATGATCTTGATTATTTCATTCTAAAGCTCTCCAAGTAATAATAATTATAACAATTTGACCACTTTTTAATTTTGAAATGGATTACCATTTAAATCATACCCATAGTGGAGTCATAATATGATCATATAAGAGAAGTGAGTGAACTTGAGCGTAGAACTTTCCAAAACCATCTCATGAAGTCAATGAAGAACCTTGTAGTGGCATTTACCAGATAAAGTGATAAAAAGTCATTGGTTTTAAGAGTCATTCCTCCATGGATGCTCCAATTTTGTGGAGGACCAACTTAGAGTTGAGTACAATGTCCTCACTCACCTAAGAAAGTTGTTAGCTAAACTAAGCATATATGATGCCTTTATCTTATTTAAAAAGATGAGAGAGTCATTGATCAAAGCCATTCTTGATCCAGAAATATGTTTACAGCTATTGAGAGGAGGCAGTTTTTCGTGAAGCTCAAGGAGTTATATTCAATGAAGACCTTCTTTGGGGACAATGAGCACAACCATCAAGTTATCACAAATAGGACAGATTTAGACTCTAGGTGTTAGGATCAAGGTGCAACATGAGTAAAATTACTAAAAAGATCAGAACTTAAGACTGATTAAGGATTCAACGAACAAGGAGAGAGAGTTTAGCTCTATATTGACCACTAGATTTAAAGATAAAGCTAAGTTCCATATATTATACATCTTCATGATTTGCCTAAGAGTCTTGGATACATGTAAACAACATGGTTCCATCTTTGCATCGCATCAAATTGAAGAGGTGGAATTAGTATTGTGTCTAAGGAGACTGAAGCCATCGCTAGAGAGGTTGAGATTTATCAAGATACACCTACTATCTCCAAATAAAATTTATTCTAACTTGGTGAAAGTTCAAAATCAAAAGAAAAAGAAATAAAAGAAAAAGAAAAAAGGAAAAGAAAAAGAAAGCACAAGTGAGTGAGAATCAGACACTGAGGAAGAGGTAGAGCTAGATGTTAGATTTTTCCTCTTTTGTTCCTATATGAATAGATGGGTATATGACTCACCTCCACCGTAGAGGAAGAGGCAATTGACTTAGAGAGGTGGAAGACCTTTCATGGCTATGGAGCTATGTCTAACTATGATCACTATCTACATAGACTAGAGTCCAATGAGGATGAGTCTTATGTGATTAGCATGCCAACCAACCCTCTCAAGTCCCTTAGTGACATTCGAGTGATGAAGATTGCCTCCAACCAAAGCATGAATGTATCTCAATTCATTATGTAGAAACTCAAGAGTTGGGAACTTTAGCTCTAAGCTCACTTTCTTCCTAGAAAGTTGAAGGTTTAGTTATTAATGAGGCCCTCAAGTCATCCTGATGTCGAAGAGGTTTTGTTAGCATCATCCTCAAGTCAAGAAGCCGATGTAGAACTTAAGGATGATTCATAAAAAGATTTAATACAACTACCTTTTAATTGGTATCTGCCTTGTGTTATTAACTTAGTAAAGAAGGGATTAATCCCACATACATGGTCTAAACACAGGTCGGACTACTTTGAAAAATTATGGGACAACTAAAGAAGATACTCTTAATCAAGATGAAGACTAGATTCAAAGATAAGGTCCAATGATGATGACAAACTATTCAATATCACTCATTTAGGTTCTTCTCAAATCATGATAACTCATGAGGAGGTATGTTTAGAAACTTTAGATGACCAAAAGCTCACAAAAGATGCACCACCGTGAGTTTGAAGAAAATCAAATCAGTCATTGATGAACTCAAAGAAATTAACTTGGGAACAAAACATGATCCACACCCGACATACATTAGTTTCTTATTAAATGATGAAGAAACCAATGACTTAGTTAGGCTAACCGAAGTTAAGGATGCTTCTCTGAGTTATGAAGAAATGTCTGGTTTATCTCCTAACGTAGCAATCCATTTTAGCAAGAACCTAATACTAACCCTTAAGCAAAGTTCCTACATGTGATTAGACATTGAACACTAGGTCACCTTTGAAATCTAGAAATTGATCGATGCTAGCTTTATCAGGGAAGAAAAATATCCCATTAGATCCCAGAAGAAGGGCCAAATTTGCATATGTCAATTTTTTTATTTGAACAAGGCATGTCCTAAAGATGAATTTTCACTTCCTATAGTAATTGACGGGACATTCCATCTCATGCAGTTTTCTCATTTATGGATGGGTCATCTAGCTACAACCAAATCAGGATGGCCCCGGATGATGAAATTAATACTTCTTTTTAAACCGTGATCAGAATCTATTGTTATAATGTCATTCCTTTCTAAAATGCTCATACCACATAGACTGATCTTCAATGAAATCATTCACCATGTTGAATGCTATGTTGATGATCTAGTAGTCAAAAGTAAAGAAAAAGGAAGACCATCTCTTCTACTTGAGAGTAGTTTTAAATATTAAGATAATTTAACCCCAAAATGAATTTCAAAGTGTGCATTGAGTTTCAAATTCCTCTTATTGTCGACAAGGGGAATAGAGATTGACAGAAGATCAAGGCTATCTTAGAAATGCTAAAATTAACTCAACTGATCCTTTCAATTGGAGTAGAAGATGCTTCATCCAACCATGAAGAGACCATCTCGACTTGTCAAAAAAAGGATGCCAAGTTCATGATAAGTGCCAACATGCCTTTGAAGACATCAAGCACTAATGGTGCCGCCGGATTATCAAGCATTGATCCTCTACACCGTTACATTAGATGACTCCTTTGGTGCTTTATTGGCTCAATCCAATAATGAAAAAAAATAAAATGCTCTCTATTACCTCAGTCGTCATCTAATTCCTGCTAAGGTAAGCTACCCACCAATTGAGAAGCATTGCTTAGCTTCAATCTTTGCATCCCAAAAGCTACAACATTATATACTTTCCTATGTGAATCAATCTTAGAATCAATCCATAATATCTCATGACACAAATTCAACATTATTTGGATGGTTGGCGTGATGGCCATAATTTTATCATAGTTTGACATCACATTCATACCCCTCCGTGCTGTGAAAGGACATGCACTAGTAGATTTCTTAGCGACACCCATTTGTATTCTCCATTAGATGAGACATCCCATGAACAAATCATGGACTTAGGGGAACAAACATTGCCAAGATGTATTTGATGGTGTGACTTCCTCTCAAAAGGAGAAGAACCAATATACTCATCTAGGGAAGGCTAGAATAGTGTTTCCTACATGATGAGATTGTAATATCATCTTACAATCCATGCACCAACAATGAAGTCAATATGAGGCTCAAAGATGGAGATTAGTCATTACACTATACATCCGTGAAATATCAACATCTTTGATTCTACCATCATCAACCAAATTCTTTGGATCTTACAAAGTTCTAAAGCCTAAGCTCCATCCCATAAGTACACCATGAAGTTGATGGCTCAAATCCCAAAGGTCACTTTTGAAGATTCCTTTAGAGATAATATCAGAAGCAGATGCATGGAACCGCCAGTTGGTATGCTTAGAAGATGAGTCCATTTCAATAAGTTCAAACAAGTCTTATTTTTTTATTGATGTGAACTCATTGAGAGACTCTAAGAGGAGGTTATCATGCCAAAAAGGATGAAAATGTGATTGAAAATAGATGATCGAGGTAATCACAATCGCTCCTTAAGAACTTGATATTTTGCTATTTTTGATGAATTGTATAAGTGATGTGCTTCATGAAATCTCTTTTTCCAATATTTAGAATAAACTTATAGAGAATTTCCCATCAACTTCAAAATCTTCTATGTATTTATTTTTTATCAAATTTAAAATTTTTGTAACTCAACATCTGATAAAGCATTTCGTATCCTGTCCTTTAAAATTGATTGTATAGCCATTTGATTTAATTATAAAACATGATCATATGTAAATTTAATAATTTAAATTTTTGATTTTTCTAGATCTTGAATTAATTCCTCTTATTGAGAGATCAACCAATTTGCACTACCATATATTTTTCTACTTAAAATATAAGCAACTACATTTGTCTTTCCCGGATGATATTAAATATCTAAATCATAATTCTTAATGGGTTCCAACAATCTCATTTGGCTTAAATTTAGCTCCTTCTGAGTCAAGATGTATTTTAAGATTTGATCATCAGTGAAAACTGCATACCTTACTTCATATAAATAATGCCTCCAAATTTTCAAAGAAAATACCACTGCTGCTAACTCTCGATCATGGGTTGGATAATATTTTTTATAATTTTTTAATTATCTTGAAGCATAAGTAACCACTCTTCCATTTTGCATATGTACACATCCTATTTCTTAATGAAGCATCACTATAAATCTAATTTTAAATAAGCAATAATTATCATTAAACAATTCTTCAATTTTTTGAAGTTTTTTCACTGATCTAACCATTCAAACTTGACTGCTTTTTGTGTTAACCTGGATAATGGCATGCCAATCTGTGAAAACCCTTTAACAAATCTTCCATAATATCTTACCAATCCTAAGAAACTTCTGACTTTTATGATAGTGGTTGGTCTGGGCCATTCAACTATTACTTTGACTTTATTTTGAGCCATTGAAACACCTTCACTACTAATCATATGCCCCAAAAATATGATGCTATTTAACCAAAATTCAGATTTTAAAATTTTTGCATATAATTCAATTAATTTCAGAGTTTACAAAGTAATGTGAAGATGATTTGTGTGAGCTACTTCATCTCTAGAATATATAAGAATATCATTATTGGTAGAAAAATTTCTATATGGTTGCCTTCAATCTATGGGTGGAAAGTAAGAATATAAAAATTCATTTTTTTGGGATGCCACGCAGATTTGAAGATGTACTTATGAAGGTGATCGGGTACGGCATTAAAGAGAGGTGTATTATCTCGAAAGATAGAAGTCACCACCCTATAATGGACCTAATCACCAAAATAAGGACTCTAAGGACCTGGGTCTTCTAGATGTAGAGATTCTTCCCTACTTTACATGGAAAAGTAAAGTAGGGTTTATTTTAAATGGGTTCATTGTTCTCTACGTGGCAAGCCCCATAGTTAATTACATCCTAAGGAATGGGGATTCCTTAGAAAAACTCTCAATTTAGGTAAATGATCATTGTCTCTAAAGATTTCAGTAGGAAAAGAACAATGAATAGATTGGTTCATTTTTTTGACATTCAAATAAGATTGATCAAAGAGAGATTTATTATCAAAGTCAAATAGAGATAAGTAGGAGATGCCCATGATGCTAGAAAACCTAACGAGCATCTCAAACTATCCTATGATTGGGCATTACATTTTTGAAATTGATTTAGTTTATTTGTGTTGTATTTTTCATTAGAATGCTAGGGCTTATAATTCCATTATACAAGATTATGAAAATGCCTAAGAGGTGATGATTTATGCTTATGGCCCACAAAGGGGAGAAGCAACCTCAAAACCTAAATATAGGGAGCTTTAGCAAGGGCCACAAGCATAACCTAAATCTAAGATGAAAATGGGTATTTGGTTTACTCCATAAGAGAGGACAAACCATCCGATTTCTTGGACTTATAACCGCCTGGGGGTGGCCGCCAACTAACTCCTCCCACGATTTTAAATATATGTAGGCAAGTTATATGCTTTATGCAAGATATCAAGGCTGTTATTATTTATAAGTGACTAAGTCCTTAAACTCACTCCCTAAAGAGACTAGATCATGTAAGGACATGCATCAAATGACCTAAATCTAATGCATTTCATATTTCATTTTATTTTTATTTTTGGACAATCATTTTTGACTCAAGCTAATAGGATTCATATGCCTAATGCATGAGAAATGAGATTATTGGCCAAAATCAATGAGAAGGGAGGAGGTGTATTTTCCACCATGGCTCAAAGGTCAAGCTCCAAAGGTGGAAGCCCTCCAATCAAGAGTGAAATAAGATGCATTTGTGCATGATGTTATAAAAGAAATACTCATCCTAAGGGTTGCTAATTCTTTTATCTTGATTTTAATAAGCTTTAGTGAGGTTATGAGTTATTTATTTTAGTTTGAATTATTAAGTTGGGTAAAAGATTTATTTTTCCTAAGAGCCTAATCCACATCCGCCATACATAAAGCAAGGAACAAACTAGGAAAAGGATGCCACTTAATGCACAAGATAAACAAATCATCAATCAATTTATAAAGCTAAGCATAAAAGAGTAAGTGGCCAATTGTGGTCGGGCATCACCGCACAAACCCAAAAACAAATTGGGTAGCTGAGCTCTACCCTTATACAACCCATATTACAAATGAATTACATACAATTAAGCAAGGAATTTATTATGGGGTCTTCAAGCTTCATTTCTTCATTTTTCTTTCTTCTTCTTCTCTTTTCTTTCTTCTGGTTCTTTCTTTTGGATGGTTGGAAGGTGGATGCACCAAAGGCTTCACATGGTACATAATGCAAGATTTTATGACTAATGCTCATCCTAATTCCCATAATAATCATTCCAAAATCCTAATTGCAAAAGGTACATGAAATATCTAGCTAATACTTACAAAATAAAGGTTAGCTAAACAAACCACCAAATCCCAAGCATGTATATGGGACTTATCACCCCACACATGGGTGACTAAGTCCACCTTGGATTATGCTTAGGGTATAAGCACAAGCAAAAAAAGCATTTATATTTTATTTATTACGCCCTTAAGCACAATCCCCGCAAAAAAAGAATGGTTAGACTAAGATCACCTACCATTCATTCTATGATTATACACCCTAACATCTCTAAAACATATATTATAAAATAAAATAAAAACATCAAACCATGCGCCTCTAACCTAAAGCTAGAAGTGGTGACTTAGCTAATGTGTGTGCTTTGAGGTTTGTGTGGTATGCTTAGCTATGGCTTTAAGTTAGATTTTCTAGGTGTGAAGCATGTTTAACTTAGAGGAGGGTTTCATTTAAGTTGTTTAATTATTTTGGGTTGATTTTATTTTGTGTTTTCATTAGGTTCAAGTGAATTCAACAATTAATTACTAAGTTATAAAGAGTGAGAAAGAGATGAGAACTTCTCCTTCCTTCCCTAACCTAAGTAATTTTTAAAGTGGATTCATGTTTTAGTTTTGTGTAGTGAATGTTGTGATTTAGTGTTTTAATTAATCCTAAGTTTAGATGAACTCTAAACAAACTAATTCAGAAAGAAAGGCACTTTAAGATTAAATAAAATGAACCAAATTCATAAAATATACATCACTTCATTTCTTTCGCAACATATATAACATGCATATGAATGAGTCCTAAGCATATCTATAAATACAAATGAGAATATTTATGATGCATGCTAAGTAATTTAAGTTTTGGAAGTTTATGATGCATGATTTTCATTAAGTAGAAGAGGATTTGTTTATCCAATTTTCACATGCACACATGAAGGTAAGAAAAGCATAAGTAAGTTATCGATTATTAACCGAGGTGTAAGGTACAAGACCTACTTAATTACTTAAACCCTCAAACGGGTTGTAGAGTAATATACCACTTTCCTTAAATACAAACATGTGTACAAAAGAAATGAATGGAAAAGAAAGAATGCAAAAGTTGTATTAGTTGATTCATTTTGTTTATGCAATTTATGAAAACATAGGTACCTTAAGTAATAGTATAGAATGAATAGGATATGGAATACAAGTGTTAGGTTCTTTTCAAATGAACCAATACATCTTACCAAATCCTATTCAAAACTATACTAAAAGAAAAAGATAAAGAAACCTACACTAAGCACATCCTTGTATTCTCTTCACATGCCTTATAATTAAAATATAAGTAGCACACTTGTTAATTTGATTTATATGTTTTGAAAATAATTTGAATTTAGTAGTGATAATAGCCACTCATATTTCTACTTTAGCCAACACATGCAAATTTGACATAAAGTAAACATTTTCATTTTAAATTTGAATTTTGAAAAATATGGAATGAAACCACATGACATACAAATTTAACATGTTGGGGAATTAAAGCAATGAAAGCATGTAAACACATTAACTTTAATTAAATCCAAAAGACAATCTTATGAAATAAGAAAGCTTAATAAATCAAAGTTTGTTTAATGTGATTTTATTTTGAGTTTGATTTAATTTTGAAAATATGAGTTGAGTTTATTGTTTCCTAACCCATTCCCACATGTGTTTGATATTTTGTTTAATTTTTAGATGATTAGATTCATTTTAATTTTTTGGTTAGGTTAAGGTATGAATTAAACAAATTAATTAACTCTTACCTACACCACCTTAGCATAGTTAACCAAATAATTATGAGCCAATGAGATGGTATAAAAACTAACAAGGAATTTAAACGTGCAATGCACCTAGGATGAAAAGAGTCTAATGCAATTTGGCTCATGATTAATGGTTAATTAAGCTAAGGGTTTTAACTTAAGTAATTTCAAAACACCCCTTCACACATATGAATTGGGTTTTGATTTCTTTAATTGAACTTAGGCTCTTGAACACCTAAGCATCTACCCAAAGTAGATTAATTAAGTTTTGGAAGGTTTTAGAATTTTTAGAAATTAATTAAGAGAGTAATTAATGAATTAACCCTTAATTAAGAGAGGATTAAGGAAAGAAAATGGGATTTAGGAAATAGCTTAGGGGAAATACCCCAAAATTATTCCCTAACCTCTTATTCACTGGATCTAACCTTAATCAACTTAATAAGATTAAAACACTAATCACAACCTTAATTACAATTAGGGGAGTAATTAGAAAATACATTTGCAATTCTCCCAATTAAGCTTTAAATCCAAGAAAATTAGGAGGTAGAAGTCATCCCCAAAACACCCAAGAAGTTTGGGATTAATCGATGATTAATTAAGTAATTAGCAAAATAAGATTTCCATTAAAAAAAAAATCAGAAAAGTATAATTAAAAATCCATTGAAATTATTTTAAAATATTCTAGGTTGAATTATCTTTCCATAATTCTCATATTTTTATAAATTTTATTGAGGGAGATATGAATTTTAAAGCTAGATTAATTAAACATAATTAAATTTAATCCCCCCTTAATTCACATATGCATGCGGTCCATTTTACACATCGCACGAGGGATTAATTAAACATCATGTGGTGGTAGCATGGCGATCGGTTTGATCCCTACCATTCGATCAAGGATCGAATGGCCAGGGATCATCCTATGGTTTCTAAAATGATAAATCATTTCTAAAATATGTGATTAATCTTGGCCATCCATCCAAAATGCATGGATGGACGACCAAGATCACCCCAGTTCTTCCCTGAGAATCAACAGAGACCATCCATGATCTAAGCAAAGATCTGAGCTCGATTGAGCTCGGATTGGAATGAGATTGTACCCACACCATCTAAAGCTAATTACAAACCTATCCATTGGTGGATTTCTCATGCCATTATAATTGCTTTCACAAAAGACCAACACCTCCTAAGCTAAGTGGTTAGAAAATTTCATACATCGCCGGAGGTGATCACTGGCGCTCGAGCTCGATGAGGTAGCTTTGTCTGGAGATGAAGCTGAAAGTTTCAAGCCTTGTTGAGTAGATATCTATGGACCAACACCACTTGCTCCTTGCATCTTTTGATCCACCACCTCCTTGCTTTGGGAACTTGAGAGAGATGCTTAGGGTCCCACTTGATCCAGGGAGTGTGCAAGAGGAATTGGAGTGGATTTGAGTGAAGAGGAAGATGGAGCTCTATTTTTTAAGGAAGAAAACTGAGAAATGGCTATCTCAAATCCTTCTTAGAAAGCTTAGGATTGATCTGTGATGTTTCCTAACACTCACTAGTGCTCAATCGAATGTGAGGATCATGAATTTAAATTAAATTATAGGGAGTATATCTCCCCCTATGGCAATCGGATGGTCAAACCATGAGTTGCCATTTTGATCCAATTGACCATATGGGAGGGGTTATTTAGGTGGTTAGATCTTTGAAAATGGTCGGTTTGAGGTCTTGAGTGGATTGACAACCTCGCATGTGCTTCAAATTGAGTGGAAGGAGCATTTTGAATTAGCCAATTTGAGCTAGGCGATCGGGTTTGGCCTTGGGTCCATTTGGCTGACCCAAACCCATTGGTTGGGTGCACCACTCTCCATAGGTTCACTTGAGCTATTAGAAGGTATCAAGTTGATATGAAGAGGGCTTGACCAAATTACTCATGGATTAGACCAAAATTTGTTCTATATAGGGGTAAAATTTGGCTTATTTTTTTGGATATGTTGTATGTGGAGAAAATAGGTTTGGCCAAGTTTCATGAGATTTAGAATTCATTTGATAAGGTTTGGCTCATGTTGACCCATTTAGGTCAAAATGGGTCTTGGATCACGTTGACCAATTGGTCAAATTGGGTCAAACCAAGGGTAGGGTCAAGTTCATATGACCATTTGAAATGTTTTGGTGGCTTTGGTTTGATTCAATTTGGTTTAGTTTTGAATTTGGCTCATATGACTTCATTTAGGTCAAATGGGTCAAGTTGACCAATTTGATCCATTTGACTTATTTGAGCTAGGTCAAGGGTAGGTTTAGGTTTGGTTAGTCATATGGAGTGGATTGGTATCTTTGTTTCCAATCAATTTTGGTTAAGTTTTAATTTGGCTCAACATGACCCTTAGTCAAGTCAAGGTCAATTGGCCAGGTTAGGTCTAGTTGGTCGAGTTTTGGTCAAGTTCAACACGTGATTTGGAATGAACTTGACCCATTGGTTTCAATCAATTTCGCTTAGTGTGGATTTTGGCTATGTAAGGTTTCATTTTGGCTAAGTGTTGACTTGTTCAACCCTTAGGTTTGACTTAGTTTGACCCAATTTGGTTGATTGATCATCCCATGATGATTGTTGATCATGATGAGATGCATAGGTGAGTTTGATTCAATCCAATTTGGTTAGGATTAAATTTGGCTCATAGGGTACTTTAGGTCACTTTCAAGTGAGCTAATGGGTCAAAATTTCAAAGCTTGATTTGAGTTTGATTTTTGTATATGGACTTATGATTGAAATATAAATCCATTTGTAAGTGGTTTGAAGTCAAATGGGTTTTGATTCATTTGAAAATTTCATATTCAAAGGAAGAATATGAAAGGATTTGGGGTTTGATTTTGAATTGATTTTTGATTTAGTGATTGAAGTTTGTATTTATATTTGGATTCATGATTGTAGGTTTGATTGAATCATGAAGAAAAAAAAAATTCAAGAGTTGATTTGAAGTTGATTTGGCTATGCTCAAGATTTTGACTTGAAAGGCTTAGGGATTTTGAAAATTTGAGTTTAATTTTGGAATTGATTTTGATTGTTTTATATTATATATTTATGAATATAAATGAGAATATAAATGGGTCAGAAAATTTCAAGGATTTGAAATGATTTGATCATGATGAAGCTAAGTCCATTAAAAGGAAATTTAAAGGACTTGAAAATTTTTGAGTTTGAAGTTTGAATTTTGAATTTGGTTTGATTGGTTTATTTTACATTTTCATTTATATATGTGAATATAAATGAGAACATAAATGAGTTATGAAAAAATCTCAAGGATTTAATTTTATTTGAAGATGACTTAGATTAAGTCCTTAAGAGAGGATTAAGAACTTAGGAAAAATTTAGGATTTGGACCTTGAAATTTCAATCATGGATTTCAATCACATGGAGTTAATTTGAGTTTGGAGAAAATCAAATAAGATTGATTTAGGGTTTGACTTGAAGCAAGGAAGTGAGAATGGTTCAAGAAGGGCAAATTTTCCTAACACCCTAAGACCTATTCCTATGGCTCAACTCTTCTAAGTCTGGGCTAGGTTGAGTGTCCACCTATTCACTAGATATGTCTTGCTAATGAACTCTAATGTATGAGGAATCATATGTCTAAGATAGAGGGGTTGAGAGCTCATTCTAAAATGAGGTCAACAATCATCTATGAATATAATTACAAATGAATCCAAAAATGGTTTAAAGATTCTATTCATGAGATCCATAAATACAGCAGGAGCATTGGTTAAGCCAAAAGGCTTCCCAACAAACTCATGATACCCATATCTTCCAGTGAATATAGTCTTTGATATATCTTATTCTTTGATTCTAAGCTGATGATAATTTAATTTTAAATCAAAATTTGAAAATACTGACACTCCTTCTAGTTGATCAAAAAGATCATCAATCATTTTCAAGAGATATTTATTCTTCAATTTAAGTTTGTTAAGCTCTCTATAATCGACACATAACCTTAAGCACCCATCTTTCTTCTTTACAAATAATACAAGAGTTCCCCAAGGGGATGTGCTAGGCCTAATAAAGCCTTTCTCCAATAATTCTTGCAATTGATTCTTCAACTTTTTTAATTCCTTGATCATATTTCAATATGGTACTTTTACTACAGGTTCTGCACCTTGAATTAAATCAATAGAGAAATCCATCTCTCTGATTGAAGGTAAACCTAGTAAATCTTCCAAAAAAACTTTTGGATACTCTTTCACTACTGATATATCTTCTAACTTCTTTACCTCTTTAGTAACATTAGTAACTTGAGCAAGAAAACCTTCATAACCTTTTGCTAGCATGTTTTGACCTTTTAAGCAAGACACCATCATAGATAATACTCCATTATGCCCCACCAATTTAAATTCTTCTTCTTGAGAGATATTGAATTTGACTATCTCTTTACAATAATCTATAGTAACATAATATTTAGATAGTCAGTACATTCCTAAAATCACATCAAACTCATATAGTGATAAGAAGCATTAAATCAAGTTTTCACGATATTCAAGTTCACACAACAAAATTTTTTAGCATCATATGAGACCATTTCATTAAATTGATAATACTGTATATTTCCATAACTTTAATCCCATAATTCTCACACATTCTAATATAAATGAATGTGATGCTCGATCAAATAAAACTTTAACCGATTCATTTTCAATGAGATTATATATATATATATATATATATATATATATATATATATATATATATATATATATTATATATATATATATATATATATAATTTCTAGTACAATATTTAGAATGCTAGTTTAAATAAAGACATACCTATAATGACGTCAGGTAAAACTTTTGCTTCCTGTTGTGTGTGTGCATATACTCGAGACTGTGTATTTTGTCGGTTCTGATTTTGGGATGGAACTGATGTAGTTTATTCAGTCATCCTTTGTTCTCCAAGAGTTCTTTGAGGAGGTTGAACACTTATCGTAGTATCAATTGAAGGTTTCTAAACCAAGGTAGGACAAGATTTTTCCATATGTCCTAGCTAATGGCACTAAAAGCAAGTATTTGTGTCTAAGAGGCACTCTCCTTTATGCATTCTTTTATATTTTAAAATGTAGTAACATTATTCACTATAGTATTATTAGACTTAAGCTTCATCCAATTTGATTTTTTAATTTGAACATTCTACCCAGATTTTGACCTATCATCATTCCTTCTTCTTTGAATATCTCTTCTCCTTTGAGTAGCTTGTAAATCTAACTTTATGTTTCTAGCCCTTTCCATCAGCACAGAATAGTCATCAATTCCCAGATGAATCAAGGGTTGTCTGATTACATTCTTAAGTCCAGATAGAAACTTATAACATCCCTCCTCTGCATTTGGTATCAATTGGAGTGTATACCTTGAAAGCCTTATGAATTTAGCTTCATATTGCATGATAAAACAATCTCCTTGTACTAATCTAATGAACTTGTCCTGCATTTGTCTCCTAACTGAGAGAGTACAAACCAATCTCTAAAGGGCTTCACAAAACTCTCTCATCAAACAAGATTGTAAGGCCTTCCTTCAAATTTTTCTTGCAATTGTCCTTGCCACCATCTCTCAGCTACATCCTCAAAAGCAAAAGAAGCTCATGCAACTCTTCTTTTTGGAGGGCATAAAATACTTTCTAAAATTTTCTCTATCCACATCAACCAATTTTCTACTTTTATGGGTCATCTTATTCCCGTGAAAAGAGGTGACCTCATATCTTGAAATAATTTGAGGTATTTGTCCATAGGATTTCCAGCACTCTCACTAGCTTAAGTCTGTTGATTTTGTATCATCTGAGTCATTGCTTCCAATATTTAAGCAAATGCATCTATAGCAAGTGAAAGGGGTTGTACTAAATTCTGTTGCTCAGTAGTTTGTGCCTCTCTATTATCACCCATAACTATCTTCTTGAATTGATTTCATAGGTCTGAGAAGCACAATTTATGTATAACCATTATGCATTAATTAGCATAATCATATATAAATTTCTTCATAAAATTTATCATCTTCCTAATGGCTTTTTGATTATGATCATACTTATATCACTAAATATAAAATCTTTTTCTCTTACCACTCTTATCATGACCCGACCCGAAAGCTTGGAATACCAAGGCAAGAACAGGCGGTCGGACGAATAATAAAATAAAAAAAACTTTACTTAAGCACATATAATAGAATATAAACTGCACAATATTTTCCAAATCATATAAAACCTACTATAAATCCAAATCACATTTAACCAATTTATCTACACATAAAAATTATTCTCCAACTGAAGTGATATAAAATATAATCTAAAATATAAATTAACATAATACCTATCTCTTAAAGTCCCTTTACGACTGTAAACATATTCCTCTCTTCTATTCTCCATTTTGTTAGGAATGTTTCCTGAAAAACTCTAAAATAACTTGCAAATGAATAATATTATCAGTGGATAAATTATATTTTTACACTATAGTAAAACAAGAAAACATAAATAATATGCATGACCTATCTATTATAAATATAAACATCATGTAAAAAGTGTTTAAACAATCCAACACATAAGAGGTAAAAGAAAATAAATATTTTTTTAGAAATTTTATTTCTAATTTATCAATCATTTCAGGAGTCACCGTCTAAAAATCTTTTCTAGAAAAAATACCTTCTCCAAAACCCATCCAAAAGATAAGCAACCATTTTCATTTACCTTTTTGTGCATGGGTAGATCACATCCCCAACCAGTACCATAAGGGGACGAACTCTATTTTCTGGCATACATATTCATAACATAAAATTTATGAACCTATCCATATTAGCTTAAGACAAAAAATTAGTTAATTCTGTATAATAGCATAAGTAATAACATGATCTAATGTTGAGACTGTTTATTCAATATGAAGAAGATGAGAAAATAAATCAGGATGTTCATTTAATATGGAGAAGATGAGAAAATAAATCACAATTTGACATACGGAGAGGGAACCATTTATAACTATGTACTAATGTATTCCATCATATGAAAAATAAGTAAACTTTTATCATAAATGTAAGAATATAATTACCCACTTTAGTATGAGATTTCTTCTTGAATCTCCTTCCCTTTAACACTTCTTTTCTTAATTTGAGTACCTATAGAATAAATATATTGATTTGATCAATATTGAAAGCAATTTATTTATTTTATTAATTTTCTTGTCTATGATATTATTGTATATCTTTTGTTATTTAATGCTCACATTAGTCAAAATTTTATTGTTTATTTTTCAAATCAAGTTAAATTCATAAATATTAATAATATTGATGATCACATTTAGTTGATTTAACTACTAGTTTATGTAACATACATAACATGTTCTATTTATTTTAAATTAATACATACTCTTCCAATTTTAATTTAAATTAAAGATTTTTCATAATTTTTTTATTTAACATTTACTTCATTTAATATAATGATTTATACATATATAAAATGTCATATAATACTCTCTAAATCCTATTATTTTTCTTAATATAAAAAATGTTAGGTGTTAAAGTGACTTAATATAAATAACTAAAATTTAATTTTAGTTGATAATTATTCTTACTAGTCTAACATTAATTATAATTTTAATTAAAGGTTGTGAATATTAATATTAATTATGTTTTCATAAATTTTGCAATTATAAGTCTATATCATTGTATTTCATTAAATTTAAGATAAATGTTTGCATGAAAAAATTGAACCTATAATTTCAGTAAGTGAAATTCGTTACCTTTTGCTTCTTCTTATAGTAAAATAAAATGCATTTTAAATATATTAAAAAATATAGATGTCATTATAAATTTATCGGATAAATCAAATAGAACATTCCCAAATTAAATTTCATTGCTGAGTCTATAACACCCTAAATCAAAATTGAAGTAAGAATGAAATAAGATTTCAATAATATATATATATATATATATATACCTCTCCTTCCTCTTATCCCTCATTTGGAGCCCTAACCCGTCTCAAATACCACCACTCCTCTCTCCCGTGTAAGCAAGGACTCCCTCCTCCTTTTTTTTTCTCGGTCACAAGCACACAAAAGGGATGAGTTTTGGGGCTTAGTGCCCTGAACGATAGCTCGTGGTGGCTCAGCATCGACGATGGTGAAGCCATATCGCTTGACTAGGGCATGCAAGCAAGGTAGAGTGTGGCTTTTTCCTCCCGACCTCTCTCTCTCTCTCTCTCTCTCTCTCTCTCTCTCTCTCTCTCTTTTGGAAGTTTGGTTTCGGCAAACTGAAACCGAGTCCCCCCCTTTCGATTCATCTACTCGCGGCCAACTATCACGTCTGTTTGGAAAATTTTTTTTTTCCCAATTATTATAGAAGGTTCAAAAGGAAATTTGTTGCGCAGCTGCAGTTGAGACCTTACATTTTATCATAAATGATATTGGTGACTCATATTTTTCTATAATTATAGATGAGTCTGGTGATGTGTTAACCAAAGAGCAATTGGCTGTTGCATTGAGATATGTTGACAAATAATGGCAAGTTATTGAGAGATTTATTGGGATTAAACATATTTCATCTACAACTGCTGTAGCATTAAAAAAAGCACTTCAAGTTATTCTTTCCAACCAGTCATTAAGTTTACATAAAATATGTGGCCAGGGCTATGATCGAGCATCAAATGTGTGAAGAGTTCAATGGATTGAAGGCACTCATCTTAAGGGATAATTCTCAAGCATTTTATGTTCATTATTTTGCTCATCAACTTCAATTATGTTTAGTAGCTGTAGCAAAAAAATATCGTTAAGTTAAATATTTGTTTGAATTTACTACAAGAATTGTAAATACTGTTGTAACATCTTATAAGAGAAATTACATTCTCAAAATATTCAACATGAAAAAATTCTCTCACATCTTCAATGTGGGGAGTTAATTAGTGATCATAGTTTGAATCAAGAGAGTGAATTACAACAACTTGGTGACACTCATTGGAGTTCACATTTTTATACATTAATTAGCCTCATGAAGATGTATGCTTCTGTAATTGACGTTCTTGAGATTGTTAAGGAGGATGGGGGTACATGATTAACAATCAATTGAAGCAGCTGTGTTAATAGATGCAATAAAATCTTTTGATTTTATTTTTTAATGCATTTAATGATTAATATTTTGGGGTCTACAAAAGAATTATCATAATCATTATAAAGGAAAAATTAAGATATTGAGAATGCGATGAGATTGGTACAAATATCAAAGTAACAATTACAAATGATGAGAGATAATGGATGGAGTTATTTATTAGAAGAAGTGTCATATTTTTATGGTGTTTTTGATATTATTGTACCAAATATGAATGATGTGTATAAATCTCATTGACTATCTATATGAAGAGCTGAAGAAATCACAAACTTACATTATTATCAAGTTCAGTTAGTTTACATAATAATTGATATGCAACTTCAAGAGCTTACTAATCGTTTCTCTGAAGATAGTACAATATTACTTCTTTGTGTGGCATGCTTAAATCTAAGTGACTCTTTCTCTATATTTGATAAGAGAAAATTAATTTGTCTAATAGAGTTATATCCAAGTGATTTCTCTATAATAGATCTTATGGCTCTTGAGTATCAGTTGTCTACTACATTATTGATATGCATAAAAGTGATAAATTCTCTTCTTTAAATGGGATTACTGATCTTGCAAAATTATTGGTTAAGATGAAGAAGAATGGTTGCAGGATCCAAAAATTCACCATCGACCTCTCGTGATGAAGAGAGTGTTTAAAATGTTGGTCAAATTTTTAGAAGGCAGATGGAATATAGATAAGACACTACCTAGGGAAAGAACTAAGTGTTATGAAGAGAAAGAAAGAGAGGATCACTCTCTGATATCCCTACCTTAAGTGATATCTAAAGCAAATTAATTAATTAATTCCCTTTAGTGAATGACTTATTACATGTTTTAATTAATCCTAAGTTTAGGTTCACTTTAAATAAAATCATTCAATAAGAAAGGCATCTTAAGGTTAGTTGGAATGAATTACTACATATAACACATGTGTGTTCATTTCTTTCCATCATATATATCATGCATATGATTAAATCCTAAGCATAGCTATAAATGCAATTTGTATCTTAGCACACTTAAATGATGAATGTGAGTAAATGTATTTGGAATTGACATTTCATTTGGTTGAATAATTTTGTCATATTAATTTAAAGCTCAATCTAAATTCTTATGCAAAAGCATAAGGAAAGAACAATAAATCACATGACTAATCAACTCAACCAAATAAATAAAGTATGAATGCATGTCTTTTTTTAATAAAAAGGAGGTTTTCATTCATTAGCTAAGTACACATCCACATGTATAAAAGTTTTAAGCAAGTATGTCACCATTATTCTGCACTAAGGGAACGAGGTAGGAACCTCTATGGGGCTACTTAAAGCCGTGCGTCCCTATAATGTCTAGACTAATATACTACTATCCTTAGATACATGTGGATGTATAAACAACTACAAGAATAGAAAGCCATGCAAAAATTGTATTTTGATTTGATTAATTTATTTTGTGTAAATGAATTAAAGCTCTATCTAGATTCTAATGTCCAAATGCATAAGAATGAAATCAAGATGTCACCATTATTCTGCACCAAAGGAACGAGATGGGAACCTCCTTGGGGCTACTTAAAGCTATGCATCACTGGAATGTCCAGACTAATATACCCACTAACATTCTTACTTATACAAATCAACACATGAATGTAAGGAAGAGACTTTATTTCACACACTAAATTTATATTCACTTGCATTTCCTATGTATATATATAACTAAAATTACAATATATATGTATATTCATTTATTAATAAACTTTTGAAAATATATTTGAGATTTAATAGTGATACTAGCCACACATATTTTTTAATTTAAATCAACACATGCAATTTGACATAAATGAAATCATTTTTATTTGATTAATTTGAAAGACATGAATGCATGAGTACAAGTGGCATATAATATTTAGCATGATTGGAAGGAAATAAAATAACACAAGCATGTGCTTTCATTCAAATCAATTAACTCCCAAGGATAATCAAACTAAATAAGATTATTTAAAATAAATACAAGTTCTTTAATGTCATTTCATTTTCATGTTTGATTTGATTTAAAGAAATGTGAAAGAGGTTTGCTAACCCTAATCCCATGCCCCATGTGTGAGTTAATTTAGTTTAATGAAGAATAATTAGGTTGATTTTGTCTTAATTAGGTTTGGGTTTGAATTAAGTCAAATTATTAACCTTACCTACATCACCTTAAGTTAATTAACTAATTAATAATGAGCCAATATGATATGCAACCACATGAAAAGTAAATTGGCAATGCTTCTAAGAAATGAAAGGGGCCTAATGTAATTGGCTCATGATTAATAGTTAATTAGGCTTAAGGAGCTCACTTAACTACTTTTATGGTTTTCTCACACATGTGAGTTAACCATAATTTCATTAGCTCTCTTTAGTTATTGAACACCCAAAGAGCTACCCAAAATTGATTAAAGGTGATTAGATGTGAATGAATGGATTTTAAATTAAGTTAAATCAAGTCATTAATTAATTATTAAATCTTTTGATTATATCTCTTAATTTGATGATGAAATTAACTTAAGGAAAGAGATCAAGAGAGGGTCTCAATCCCAATCACTAAGTCATTCCATTAACAAAGCTCTAAAGTAGCTCACATCTTAATTAATTAATTAATCAAAAGGTTAATTAATCACTTAATCATTAATTAAATGGATAAAGATGCTCTTGAAATGATAAGGAATACCCAAAACATTTCTAAGCTCTTCATAAAATAAGAATTAATTAAATAATTGTTGCTATTCATTCATTAATTATCACTAATTAAATTAAGAGAGTGATTAAGGCTTAATCAATAATTTCCTAATTAAGCAACCAATAAAAAAAAATCCCAAAAAATGAGAGGTAGAGTCATCCCCCCAAACATCCATATTTGAGATTAATTGGGTGATTAATTAAGGAGTAATTAAGCTAATTAAATTTTCAATTAAACTTTAATTAAGCCAAAATCACTATTTAAATTTAATTAATAATAAATTTAATGAATTATACTCTCAAATATCTTCAAAACTAGCCCTCATTTGTATTTTTTGGAATTTTTTAGGATTAGTTATGATTTTTAAAAGTTTCAGCCTTAAAAATAGATTATTTAAGCCTAATTAAAGCCTTAATCCCATCGGCCCACGTGGTGGCTAACACGATGCACTTTCCACATGGCATAATGGGACTGGCTATTTAAGTTATCACATCCGTTGCTAAGTCAGATTGTGATGGACTAAACCATTCGATCTAAGATCGAATGTCCATGATTTGATTCATGGTTTAGGAAAGGGATCAAGGGATCTAACATGGGATTAGATCATGACCGTCCATTCCAATCACGGAATGAGGCTCATGATCTATCATTCATGAGCGGTGAAAGGCGGATGCCGCCCATCTTTCTCATTCGATCGAAGCTCACCCGAGCTCGGATTGCCTCCAACGATCCCACACCTTGGGGAGGAGGCTCACACATCCAACACTAAAAAACACATGACATTCAAATTTGCTTCAAAGACCAAACATTTTGATACAAGGCTCGTTTTGCAAAAAATTACCTCAATTGGAGCTAATGTCGATGGGATCGACGGAGGTAGCTCACCTAGTGATGAGCCTTGTTGAGAAGCTTGGGGTTTGATTTGGTGTAGAGCTCTTGTCAACCAATCCATGCGTGGTTTTGGCTGATCAAACTGATCTGTGGGAAGGCTTGGGATGGTTCGGTTGGCGATGAAGTATGAGGATGGTGTGGGTGCAAGGAATTAAAATTTGATTGAGAAGAGTATTGCTCGAAGGTTGTCCTATTTGCTTTGCTGAGGAGGAATGTCGATGAGAAAGCTTTGCTCTGGGAAGTCTCGATTTTGAAAATGCCTAGGGACTCACACAATTTGAAGAATCCCACTCAATTGAGGGGTATACCCCTCAATTGCACTTGATGGATGGATGGATTGATCCAAAATCACCACCATGGTCGAAGAGAGGTCTACTCCACGTGGCACGCCAAGAGTGGAGGAAGTGGTGGCAGGAGTCTCAAGGCTTGATATGGGGAGATGGTGTGGGATTGATCTTTGGCTTTGCCCATGGGATTTGACCATGAGAGGTGGCTGCTTGGCTTGGTTCCCTTTGTCCATGGCAAGTGCTAGGATGGCTTAGGGCAAGCAAAGGTAGCCTAGGAGTTCCTCATTAGGAAGTTTGATGGTTGCCATGGAGATGGGAGAGTGGACTTTGCCTCTTAAGGAAAGAATCTAATGCAAAGAGGGGTGTTCATTGGTTAATTCCCTTGGATTTGGGCTAGCTTAGGGCTGACCTAGGGTTAATTTGGGTTAGGTTAGGTTAGCCACCAAGGTTCCATAAGGTGGCTTTGGGTGATTTGGCTTCATATGGTCAAAATAAGCTCATTTGGGTTAGGTTGGGTTGGGTTGACCAATTGGTCAAATTGGGTCAAACCAAAGACTTGTTAGGTTCAAATGATGATTTGGGATGTTTTGTTCAATTGGTTTTGATTAATTTGGCTTAGGTTTCAATTTGGCTCATTTGGATTCAAAAGGGTCAAATGGGTCAAGTTAACCAATTTGACCAATTTGACAAAATTAGGTTGGGTTAAGTTGTCAAGTTCAATTGGTTAATTGAAAGATTGTAGGCTTTGGTTTGATTTAATTTGATTTTGGCCAATTTGACCCTTTAGGTCAATTTGGGCTAGGTTGGTCAAGTTAATTGACCAATAAATTGGGCTCAATCATGGCTTTGGTCAAGTTCAATAAGTGATTTGGAATGAACTTGAGCCATTGGTTGCAATCAATTTGGATCAAATCATGGTTTGACCCATTTTGGGTTTTTAGGCCAATTGGGTCAACTTAAGTCAAATGGCCAATTGGACTAGGTTTGGCTCAATTGAGAGTTTGGTCATGTTCAATCATTGATTATTAGTGGGTTTGAAATGGTTTCAATCAATTGGTATATGGTGGGTTTTGCTAGTTTGGTTTCATTTGGGCTAAAGGTTGACTTGGTCAATGGCTAGTTGACTTGGTTTGACCCAATTCAAGATAATTGATTAACCTAAGATGATTGTTGATCATGATATAGGGTTTGGATGGGCTTAGTTCAATCCAATTTGGGTTGAATTAGAACTTGGCATAAAAAGGTCTTTTAGGTCACTTTGGGTCAAGTGGACCTAAATGGGTCAATTGGCTTGATCATGGCTTGATTCAAGTTTAATTGAACTAATATATGGACTTAGGATGGAAATATAAATCCAATTGCAAGTGGTTTGAAGCCCTATTGATCTTGGTTCATATGATAATTTCAAGTCAAAAGGGGTGAACATGGGCTTGACTTAGATTTTAATTGATAATTGTAGTTTATGTTTATATTTAGAACAATGATTGAAGGAGTGATTGAATCATGAAGAAATCTATGGGTTTTGAGTTAATTTGGATATCATTTAGCCAAGTTCAAGAAATTGGCTTAAAGGGCTAAAATTGGGAATTTGATTTGATTTGGGTTTGGATTTGGTCATTTGGATTTATATTTCATTTATATTTGTGAATATAACTGAAGATATAAATGATTCATGTGAAAATCACTTGATTTTGGAGTGATTTAGAAGCAAATTTGACCAAATTAAGGGATGTAGGTCAAAAGGGCTTAAGTAGGGAATTGATTTAGTTTGGTTTGATTTGAATTTAGATTTCATTTATATTTCTAAATATAAATGAAGGAATGATTGATTTATATAGAAATCAAACAAATTTGATTTGGTTTGAAGGAGGTTTTGGCTAAGCATATGAAGATGGTTCATATGGCTTCAGAAAGGGGTTTTAGAGTTTGAATTCAATCATTGGTTTCAATCTTTTGGAGTTGGATTTGATTTGGAATTTGGGTTGGAATTTGACTTGAGATTGAATTTGATAATTTGAGAAAATTAATTGAATTGGGGTTGGTTTGAATTTGGTTATGGCTAAGTCCATAAGATAACATCAATGGGCTTAGGAAAGGATTTGGATTTTGAATTTAATCATGGGTTTCAATCATTTGATTTGGGATTGGATTTATGATCTTGGATTTGAATTTGAGGTTTTGTTTGGAAGAAGGAAGCAAGGATTGGGTTTAAGGCTATAGGTAAGCAAATCTTCCTAAATCCCTAAGGCATAACCTATTCTTATGGCTAACTCTTCTAAGTCTTTATGCTTAGGTTAAGTGTTAATCTAATTACTAGAAGTGTCTTAAGACTAAGGTACTCTTAGTGTCTACAAGAGTCCCAGATATATGATGAGGAAGTTGAGAGCTCAATCCCAAAAGTGAACTTAAAACACTTATAGTTAATTACCCCTCTCAATACTAAGAAGCACTTTCGATTAAGGCTAGTCAATGAATAACTAAATAATGAGTGTATAATAACAGTGAGTGGAGTTTGAATATTATGAGATTTATTATTTTAAATTAAAGCATTTATTTGGGGGAATGATGACACACCTGATCATGTTAATGTTTCTCTAGTGAGTAATGCATCTAGTTACTGACTCTTCTTTCTTCCTTTTCTTAAGGTAGAGATCAACAATAGTCATCTTATTGATTACACTGGCGAACCTTTTGACGAACATATTTTTGAGTTTCACAAAGGTTTTGATTGAGTCATTTGACAACTCAGCATACCATTCAAAAATAATGAAAGTCAGACTACTGATGAATTGGTAGAATAATAACACATTGTTGCCCCCTATGTTGCTCCATGATGCTTCAAACTAGGCTAGATGTTATTTAGGGTTGCCATTGCTGTCAAATGTATTGAACTTTGGCACTGAGTAACCCTTTGGATATGGACCTTGGTCGTACTCCATAGGATATAGGCGACCCTTGTTCACTAGCTTTTCTTCCTGCTCTACAGTTATAATAGGTTTGCTCTTCTCATTCAAGATAGTATCAAGCTAGGAGGCTGTCATGGCTTTAGATGTGTGTGGAGCATTTTGGGAAGTAGGCTGACGAGATAATTCATTCACTTCAACCCTCCCTTCAGGTTTAATTTGCACTCTCGAAGCTTGTGGAATTGGGTTGACTGGAAGATTGTCATGGGCACTAGTAGAGGCTTGATGATTGTTTGGCAGAACAGGTGCAGGATCCATATGACATTTTTTTGCATCAACTGCATCATCACATTCATCTGCATCATCATTTCATTCATCTTTTTGTTCAATTATGAAATCTCTTTATCTTTGGCTTTCATTTGGTGCTAAATTTATTTCTGCGCCTCTGCCAAAGTGGTATTTCTATAAAGGTGAGATTTTCTTTCCTTTCTCCATTTTCTTCTTCTTCTTGTTCCTCTTCTGAAGAACCAGATGATGCTTCCTCTACTTGGACATTTTCTTTTCTCTAGGTTGAGGGGGAGGCACAGCTGGATGGTGCCTATGTTGATATTGGCGCAAGCCCGATGGCTCGCCAACTTGTTATATCATGTACACCACTTCGACGATCATGGTATCATCTTCTTCTTCCTCATCCTCTTAGACACGGATCTTTGATTGATGTCTCCAATGGACTTCTAGCTCCAAGTGCAGAATAGAAATTTCTTCAATTGGGGGACTTCAATCGAAGCTAACCTCATCTCGACGGACTGGAGTTGATTGGCGACGAGATCCCCTAGAGGATTCTCCAAGGTGTTGACCATAAAAGACTTTATCATCTAGGATCTTCTTCTTAGGTTCCCATCGATGATAAATTTGAGTTGGGGGTGCATTTTTGGGAGTGCACACTAGATGTCACATCGTGTCTTTTCTCCAAGACAATTTCTCTTTGAGGTATATGCCTTCATATCTGCTTGCCCTTCCGCTGGGACCTTTCAATGGTGAATTCCTGGACCCGTGGTCCAAGTGTCACACCCTGATGTTCACCACATAGGACTTGAGTTGGTTGGCATCTTGCCGGGATTGTAAGAGGAGGTCTCCTTAGAGGAGCAGTTCTAGCCTCCTTGATGACAGGACCCTAATATTTTCTTTTCATCAGTCCTCTCTCCTTAGTGACTTTGAGGACCCGATACACTCTTGTAGATACAATTTCTAGTTTCCTCACTAGAGGACTGGAAACGCTTGTGTCCGTAGGACTTTGGTTTGACCAAAGAAGTCGATCCATTTTACCCATTTCATGTCAAGCCAAACGTTATGGGTTGGAACCCTCCTTGGTTCCATAGTTGCAAACTAGCATAGCAATAGTTATTGAGCATGAAGCTTAATGCTTCATCTTCTTTGCTGCCTCAGGGTGAGCTTACTTCCAGATGAAGAAGCCTCAACATCGTGCCTCTTCAGGGCGAAGGGTTCAACTCGCAGGATTGTGTTGCTCTGGGGGACCAAAGAGACAGTCCTCCTGGTAATAACCCTCTTCATGATGGAGGTTTCTGAGTGACCAAGCCTCTCAAAGATAGAAGGCTTCTTCAGAGGCACTCCAGTGGTAGTAGGAGTTATGATTTGGTTTTAGGTTTCCTATAAGCGCAAGCACTTATAGTTAATTACCCCTCCCAATACTAAGAGAGTACTTTCGATTAAGGCTAGTCGATGAATCGATAAATAATGAGTGTATAATAACAGTGAGTGGAGTTTAAATATTATGAGATTTATTATTTTAATTTAAAGATTTTGTTTGGGAGAACAATGATGTGCTTGATCAAGATCCCATGGTTCTATCATCCTGGGCTATCATGGTCCCTAGTCCACTTAGTTAGAGGAGGTAGTAGACCCAACCTGATCGAAGGATCCTTGTCAGCAACCATGGGTTACATCATCCAAGGTGTCCTTGTAGACCTCGGTGGAGTTTGTCTAAGGGGACAAATATAAGTCAACCTTAGCTAATAGAGAGATTTTTGCCCAATCAAATATATTATATAGTTCACAACTCAAAGAGCAAAGTTGTTGAGGAACATACGGGCTGTGGCCTTGACCGTAATTTAGTGGTGCCATATAACAACAATATATATATATATATATATATATATATATATATATATATATATATATATATATATATATATATATATATATATATATAATTTCTCTTTGAAAAGAAAATCTAAAAGATTTCCACCGTTGATCTTGGATCTGGCGGGAAATAAAGAGGTTTATCTCAGTTAATCTTGGATTTAGAGTAAAGAAGAATGCTCCCAAGACCCAAAATTCTAGAATATTGAAATTCGAAGACCTCCGCTGTTAAACTTGGTTCTGATGTGAGAAGAAAAAAACTCTCCCTCGGTCGATCTTAGATTTAGAATAATGGAGAAGAGTACTTTTGCAATAAAAGAGTAAAAATCTAGCATTACCAAAATGTTATGCTACTAAATTTTTATAAAATTGCTAAATTCTACAAGAATCCAATTCAAAAATAGAGTTTTCACTCTACATCACCATAGTGCCAAGGACTCAGAAATAAAATCTTTGAAACTCTGCCTCATAGCACTGGGTTGCCAAACATCTGGAACCGTGGTTCTAAGCTCTCGAATTAATGTCTTACTTGTAACATCACAATGTTATATTTTAGTGCCATAATGCTAAGCATTGGGGTTACACTTCTTTTGCATTGTAGCGTTATTCTCCCAGCATCGAGGTGATACATCCTAAAATTAGTTCCACCGTTGAACTTGGTTTTTGATGTGAAATAAAATTCTCCTTCCATTGATCTTGGATTTATAACAAGGGAGAAGGGTGCTTTGTACTAAAAAAATGTGAAACCTAGCACTACTAAAGCATTTTACTACTAAAATTTTAAAATTTCCTAAACTATTAAATCTTAGGCACTAAAGAAATAGCACCGAGGCTTAGAGCTCCTAGAAATATTGAATTCTAGGTGATCATCTCACAGTGCCGTAACACTGATGACTTAGGGCTGAGGTGCTATGTTCTCAGGAAAAATTAAAACTCAAGATGCACTTCTAAAATATGAGACTCATACTACATCACTAAACATGCAGCATCGAGGCGCTGGTCAACATACCAAAAAGATCACCAAGCCGATTAATAAGTCATTTTTATGGAATTTATGGTAATTAATTTTGCAAAAAAGTGAGGTTGGACATTGATTGACACTCTGACTCAACACTGTAAAAAAAGTTTATCCTTTTTCCATTAAAAGTTCTTGTCCATCTGCCAGCTTTGCTAAACTGACTTTTGATTGGCGCTGTAGTGCATATTGTTAACACCTAGGTGCTGGTAAATTAGTCAACCTGAATAAATTATTTTCAATCTCATACTATCTTAAGCATTACAACACTGGACATATAGCACCAAGGTGTTGAACCCTCAAGTTCTTAAGATACAAATTTCTATCTTATAATGCTAAAGTGCTAATTACTCGACACTAAGGTGCCATCTTAATAGCAGTGAGGATGTTGCATTTTTGGAAAGGAATATAAGAACTTAAACTCACTGCCTAATCTCTAAGATCATGTTGGGTATGATATGTACCTAACTTATGCAACAAATATCAACTTTTATATCTTGATTTAGAATTCATTTAAGGCTTTTTGAGGTATGCAAGCTATGACTATAATGAGATGCAATTGGAAGTAGTCTTGGGCCAACTTAAGAAAAGAAGAAAAACTTCCCTAGGAAGATGGTCATTCTCAAAGGTCAAATGTCCCTTATGTGCAATGGGTGAAGTGCCCAATTCATTAATTTAAAATATTATGCTAGCATGGTTTGCAAAAGCTAGTTATTTCTAGTTAATTTTAAGTTATTAATAGGAATTTTATTTATGTGAGATGTTTCAAATTTTTATTATTATTATTTAAGTTGTTTAAATTTAGGTTGAGTGAAAAATTTAGTTTTTCTAAGAGCCCAACATTCAGGCATTTATCAAAGAAAATACAACACAGAAAGAAACCTAGAAAACTAGGTTGATTTTGTTATGCACCAAAAGTAAATCAAGCTAAATTTAAATTAAAAAATAAGCTAGTGCAAATAGGTAACATTATACATCTTGGAAGAAAGAGAAAAATAGGCAGTTGAGCTCTGCCCTTATATAGGGGACATAGAACTACAAGTCTAGATCTATGGGTCTTCCTCCAAGATCATCTCCTTCTTCAGGGACCTCCTTTAGGCTTCATAGGGGACCACCAACAAGTATTGTTAGCTCTTGCTATTCCTAGACCCCATAGATCCTAACAAATTCTGGGCTCAATTACATTTTAAATTCAAAAAAGAAATTCCTAAGCCTTGCAAAATAAATGTCAGGAAATGCAAACAACATACCAACAATTATATTTGCAAAGATATGGGCTTAACATTAGTTGCTTGCTAGACCCACCTTTTATATTGGGCTATGCTTAGGGACTTAAGCATAACTACAAGAAAATATCATTTATTTAAGATTTATTATAGCGGTCCCTTTTAGCACAACCCCTTGTAAAAGATAGCATTAATTTTAGAAAGAGCGTCCTACCATCTAGTCTAACATGCAAACAATCCTAGCTATTGAGTCTAAAATATAACACCAAAAAACAATAAAACATCACATCACATCACATAATATCATAGATTGGGCTAACCTAAATCTAGGGTCGGTGACATAATATTCTAGTGTGTGAAGGAAATGGGTTTGTGTGGTAAAGCTGTACTAAGTCTTTCTAAGTTCAAGTTTCAATTTGAATTTCCAATATTCAATTTAATCTGATTTTGAGACTTTTTTTGCTTTACATTATTTCGCTTCATAGGTATGTCTTATTATTATACTAGAGATTTGAGGTATCAAGAACTCTTTCGGACTAGTAGTCCAGCGACCTCGAGTGTCCAGACTATATACCATATATTACTAATTATGAAATTTTTTATCTTTATTCTTTTGATTTCTTTTCATCTTAAATTGGTTTAATTAATCATAGGTGGTTTTAATTTAAATGATTTAACAATTTGCAATTTAATTTCCATTTTTAGGTTCATTTTATGTTAAAATAAAATTTAAGTTTTCAAGAATGAAGAATATAATAAATTCCACTTTGGGTGGAGCCCATTTTATTCAAAATCCCAAATCCTAGTAGAATGAAGTCTTTACCCTAAAGTAAAGATTCATTTTAAGGGTAATACTAAGATCCTAAGTATCTTGATTAACCTCTTCTTGAATTCTTTTAAGTTGGATTTGGTTTGATTAAAGTTCTAATTATGATTTGGATTTGCACTAACATTCATTCTACTTTTTATTTGATTAATGTTGATTAATTTCATTAATGTTTAAATGATAGATTTAATCATTATTTTAGTTTTCATTTTGTTTTGATTAAATGCTTATTTATTTTCATGTGTTTTAATTATTAAATTTATTTCATTTAAATTGATTTCATTTATTCATTTCATTAATGTTATGTTAACAGATTTGGATAAATTAACTTAATCAATTTTATAATTTCATTCTTTCATTTTATTGATGTTATGTTTGTTAATGTTTATCTTTTGTAGATTGAACTTCATGTTCAATCCTTCCTTCAAATAATTTGATTCAAGTTATTAAATTTATTTGACTTAATTATTTCATTAAGGTTTATGTCTATTAATATTTATGTTCATTTAATTTTTATGAACTTAATTGATATCTTAAATTCAACCATAAATTTATTATTATGTTATTGTATTTCAATTTAATAATTTATTTGCTTCATTTGTATAATGTTTAATTGATTATTTAGGATTTATTTTGATTTTCTTCATTAAATTCATTTAGGTACATCATTAACATCCCTATGCTTGCTAATGATTTTAGATTAATGCAATTTATTTCAAGTTATGATTTTATTCATTTATTTTATTGATATTCAAGGGTTATGAACTTAAATAAACTGATTCAATTATCTTTAATTAGCTTAAAGGAAATGTTAGTTTAATTATTTAGGAAGAAATTGTTTATCTTTTAATTTAATTGAATATTTATTCCTAGTCATGATTAAAGAAGTTTAAAGACTTGGCTACTTTGATATCAAACCTACCCTAGACCATTTTTTTAACTTTTTATGGCATTTTAGATGTAATTGATTTAACCTCTCATTTTAAGTTAATGTCCTTAATGTTTCTTAATTCAATTAATTACTTGGATATCATTTTAGGTTTATTTACATTTGCAACTACATTACTCCTTAACTTAAATGGGTTTAATGGATTCATATGTTAAGACATTATAAAATTCAGAGGTTAATGAATCTTACATTTCAATTTATTAGTGGATTTAACATGATTTAATCAATTATTAACTTTGAAGTTTAATTTGATTTTATATTCTTAATTATTTTATTCATCCCTAAGATTATAATTAATTAAGTTTCTTGAATTCAAAATGTTAGACAATTTTCCCTAAGTGTTCTCATGTTGATAAACATATATCAAGTTGATATTATAAATTTTATTATTTTCTATAATTTTTTGATTTATTGTTGTATTTAAATTGACCTAGAGACTTGAAAATTCAATAACTTTCAATCCAAAGGTTAATTGATCTTGAAACTTTTATGGAAAATGGAGTTCTTCAATTTGAGTTTCCTAAAGTTTCATTCTGATCAAAGGTGTATTTTAAGATTAATTAAGATTTTAATTACTTCACCAAAACCTAAATTAAGCCTAAATTAAGTGAAATTAATCAGTGATTTTATTTATCTTAGATTCCTCTATGGATGATGCATCCACAGAGGGTTTATGTAATTTTTTGGATGTTTGGTTGATTTACTATAATTTTCCTAAGGTTAGGTTGATTAGTTAAATTAATTACTAAATTAGGTGATTTTATGGATTATTTGATTTTAGAGAGTTTAAGTGGGTTATTTAAATTCATTATACTTAGTATGATAATTTGAGATCATCTTATAATTATCCATGATTTCCTTAATCTATATTAATTTATTTCATTAAAATTAGGGTTTAAAGTTTAAAATTCAATATCTTTTGATTCCCTTTAAAATAAATCATGAAAATTTTTCATAATGTGTATATTAACTCTAATTTCATTTCCCTAAAGTTTCAAATCAATTGGAACAATGATTTTAAATTAATTTGAGTCTAATTTTTATCATTCATGATTTTCTCATCATTGAGAGGAATCCATATAACCATTAATTGCATTTTTATGTGTATTTTATTTTTTATGATTTTTTGAAGTTCTTTGTTAATTTTTCATAATTTTTAGAATATTTTAAATTTTCTATTTACATCCACATGGCATCATTTATGCACAATCGCATGATTGAGATCCATGTGGATCTCACATTAAATCGATGGAGGGACGCAGTTTGATTCAGAGGATGGCTCAGATTAACCCGTGGTTTTCTATGGGGGGTTTAATTGATCAGTCTGACTAAATCTCAGCCAACCATTCCAAATGAAAGAAATGAGCAGCGGAGATTATGTTTTGTTCAATGGCGGTGAAAGTCGAGGCCCGTCTATCCATCCAAGATGTTTTTGGTTATCCAACCATTGAAATTTCCTGATTTCAAATCAAAATCCATCAAGGACTCGTATATATCACATATATGCAGCTTAATCTCCGTAGAGATTAAGTTTTTTTCACAAAGGACTAAAACTCAAATCAAAGGAGGTCGAGTTTGATGCTTAGCTCACCAGTAGCAATTTTAGGGGGTGGGGACAACTTGTTTAGTTTCGTGGAGGTACGACGAGCCTCTAGAAAGAAGTAATTGGATTGCCTTCCCTTGGATCGGTGTGGAGACCAAGCTTTGCATATTTCGATGGATTTGGTCATTTCTTTTCTATGCATGGGGTTGGGATAACTTCATTTGTTTGGGGAAGGTGATGAGATGAATTGGGTCTAAAATGGCTCTAATTTTTCATGTGTGAAACTTTATCCAAGCTTCCTTCTTTCCTTGGTCATCAGGATTGCCACCTTAGAGGCTCCAAGGGTGGTTGGCTACTTAACACATGTCCAAGGGTGCTGAGGTGGAAGAGCAAGAAAAAAAAATGTATTGGGGAAGGAAATTTTATCTTCATGCATTCTACTTTTTCCATGGCATATTCCTTTCCTTTAGGTTGACTTGGACTTAATTAACTTGCTTAATCTTGGCTTCCAATTATTTTAAACTCAACTTCGGATAAGTTTGGATGCATTCCAAGGTGTTTTGTTTTATTTAGTGTTGACCTATTTGAGCTCCAACATCTTAGACATATGATTCCTCTTTTAAGAGTTCCTTAGTCTTAAGACACATCTAGTGATTAGGTGGACACTCAACCAGCCCTAGAGACTTAGAGTTAGCCATAGGAATAGGTCATGCCCTAGTGTTTTTTTACTCTATAGCTTGAACCACATTCCTCACTTCCTTCCTTTAAATCAAACTCCAAATCAAATCAACATTAAACTTAAATCAATTTTGGCCTAATTTATTTTCTCCAAAACTCAAATCAATTCTACATGATTGAAATCCATGATTGAAACCCATGATTAAAATTCCAAGTTTAAAATCTTTTCTAAGTCCTTTAATTCCTTTCTTATAGACTTAGCCTAAATCAAATCAAATCAATTCAAATTCATGAAATTTTCCCACAACCCATTTATATTCTCATTTATATTCACATATATAAATGAAATATAAATTCAAATCAATCAAACTAAAGCCAAAAATCAAATCCAAAATCCATGGTCAAAATCAAATCTTTCCTAAGTCCTTTAATTCCCTTTTAAGGACTTAGCTCAAATCAACTTCAAATCACCTCAAACTCATGAAATTTTCTCATAATCCATTTATATTCTCATTTATATTCACGTATATAAATGAAATATAAATTTAAACAACCAAAACCAACTCTAAAGATCAAACCAAATTCTCAAAATCAATTTTAAGCCTTTCAAGTCAAATCCTTAAACTTAGCCAAATCAATTTCAAATCAAGCCAAACCCTTGATTTTCCTTCATGATTTAATCAATCCTTCAATCATGAATTTACATATAAATACAAACTTCAATCACTTAGCCAAAACGCAATTCAAAAATTAAGCCCAAATCAAAGTCAAATCAAGCTTTGACCAAGCTATTTGACTCACTTAGGTTCACTTGACCCAAGTGACCTAAAGTACCCTTATGAGCTAAATTCTAATCCAAACCAAATTGGATTGAACTAAGCCCATCTATGCCTCTCATCATGATCAACAATCATCATGAGATGATTAATCACTCAAATTGGGTCAAACCAAAGAGTTGACCAAGTCAACACTTAGCCAAAATGAAACTTAACATAGCCAAAATTCACCATGGACTAAATTGTTTGAAAACAATGATCTAAGTTCATTCACGATAAATGTTTGAACTTGACCAAGTCAACATTTGAGCCTAGCCCAATTACTTGACCAAGTTGACCCAACTTGACCTAAAAAAGTCAAAATATGTCAAAACTTGATCTAAGCCAAATTGATTGAAACCAATGGTCAAGTTCATTCCAAATCACTTGTTGAACTTGACCAAAGCCTCAATTGGCCAACTAGACCTAACCCAGCCCAATTGACTTGAACCAACTTGACCTAAAGGGTCAAATTGAGCCAAATTCAAACTTAACCAAAATTGATTGGAAACAAAGATACCAATCAAAACCAATTTAAACTAAATTCAAATTGGTCAACTTGACCCATTTGACCTATATGAACTACATTGAACCAAATTGAACCAAACCAAAGCCACCAAAATATTTCAAATGGTCATATGAACTTGACCCAACCCTTGGTTTGACCCAATTTGACCATTTGGTCAACTTGACCCAACTTGACCCATTTTGACCTAAATGGGTCAACATGAGCCAAATCACATCAAACCAACTCCAAATTCAATGAAACTTGGCCAAACCTATTTTCTCATCATATCAAACATGCCCAAATTGAAATCAATGTCAGATGATCATTTTACCCTAGGCCATAGATAAAATTTGGCCAATCCACTTGAATTTTGTCAAATCCTTCATAACCACTTACACTCTTAGTGGATCAAGTGCACATTAGGGAGTGTGCACCCAACCCAATGGGTTTGGGTCACCCCAAAGCCCAATCAAACCCACCACTCCCATTGAAATGGCCACATGGAAATCCTCCTTCCACTCAATTGAAGCACATGGCCACCCACTGGCCAAAATTGAACCACATGCACTAAAATAGCCTAACAACTCATTGCATGGTGTATCAAATCAAAGTGGAAGGAGGCTTCATGCCCTGATCCTTCAAGAGGGAGATATACTCCCCTAATTCAATTTATTCTCTACCTCTGATTGAAGCAGGGAGCTTAGAGCAAGCAACTAGTCTTCCCAAGCTTCAGAGAGAGTTTGAAACTTGATTTTCTCGATTCCATCACTTGAAAATAGGGAGCTCCACAAAATTGAATTTACTCCACACTCAACATCAACCCAATTCTTTCTTCAAGCTCCATCAGAGGACCAAGTCAAACTTGTCCAAGCTCTTTCCCAAGCTCCAAAGGCAAGGGAAGATCCAATTTGATCAAGGCTGAGCTCAAGGCAAGGAGGTGTTGACCCATAGAAGCTTCCACTCAATTTCAAAGCGTCCAAACTTTTGCAAAGCTTCATCTCAACCTGATGAAGCTTCTCCAAGGGAATCAAGTGCCAGTGATCACCTCCGGTGAGGTAAACCATTTTTCTGAGCTTAATCTAGCCATAGTGTGAGCTTTATAAAGAAAGTTTAATCCCTTGGGATTTTAGCTGATATGATCTACAATGCATGATGAAGGTGGGTGTGTCAATCCGAGCTCAATCGAGCTCGGATCATGGCCTAGAACTTGGATGGATCTCCTTTCCTGTAGAGAATTGCATGGATGAATCTCTGGCCATCCATCTTTGCATTTTGGATAGATGACCAAGATTAAAACATGTAGCATCCCATGATTTACCCCTTTGATCCATGACTTTAATCTCAGCCATCTGATCCTTGATTGGACTGTTGAGGAGAAAGTCGCCACACGCTAAGATGTGATGTTAAAGAGCTAACCACGCGGAAAGCACATGCCATGTCAAGGCCCATGTGGATCAAATAATTAATTAGGGTATTTAAATTCTAATTAATTATGGAAACTTTTAAAATCCATATCTAAGCCTAAAAAAATCAACAAAATATGAAATAAATTGCATTGGATAGATAATTGAATCTAGAATATTTTAAAATTGATTTTAATTGATTTTGAATAGTTTTTTTTTAAATTTGGTTTTATTGAGAATAATGTTTTGCTAATTACCCTCTAATTATACCACTTAATTAATTCCAAACTTCATGATTAGTGGGATGACTCGCCTCCCTAATTTTCTCTTGGGATTTATTGGTGGTTTAATTAGAGGAATTGAATTCATTCTTAATTACCCTTAATGTAATTAAGCTTAATTAAGGGAAAAATTAGTGGTTTAACCCTCTGATTGAGTCAAATAAGTTTTGATTAAGTGAATGAAAGGTTTAGGGAATAATTTTGGGATACTTTCCATGAGATATTCCCTAAACTCCCTTTTCTATCTTAATCCATCAATTAATTAATTCACCAATTACCTTAATTAATCTTAAAATTCTAAAACTTTCCAGAACTTAATTAATCTATCTTGGGTAGATGCTTAGTGTTCAAGAGCCCAAGTACATTAAGGAAATCAACTCATATGTGTGAGGGGTTTTGAAATTACTTAACTTAAACCCCTTAGTTTAATTAATCATTAATCATGAGCCAAATTGCATTAGGCTTTCTTCCTGCATTGAAATTTAAATTCCTTGTGAGATTTTATGTCATCTCATTGGCTCATAATTATTTGATTAGTTATGCTAAGGTGGTACATGTAAGGGATAATGTTAATTCATACCTTAACCTAATATATAAAAATCATCTAATCACCTAAAAATTAAACTAAAATAACCAACACAATGGGTTAGAATAGCAAACTTACCTCACATTTCAAATTAAATCAAACTCAAAATAAAATCAAACCTTCAAAAAATAATTTGATTTGCTTTAAACTTTCTTATTTCATAAGATTGTCTTTAGAATTAATTATGTGAATTTACTGTTTTCATCACTTGATTTCAGCATGATAATTTATATGTCATATGAATTTCATTCATGCTTTTCTAAAATCAAAATTAAAAATTAAATATTTTCCTTTATGTCAAATTGCATGTTTTCAATAAAATAGAAATATGAGTGGCTATTATCACTATGAAATTCCAAATTATTTTCAAAATATATGAATCAATTATCAAAACTGAAAGTGTGATACTTATATTTATTTAAAATTTTTTCATGTGAATATAAAAATGTGTTATGTTTTCCTTCTTCTTTTAATGTTTGAATAAGATGTGCAAAGTGTATAGTTCTTTTGAAATATAACACACTTCTTAAAATCTACTATCCTATAATCTAATAATGATCCTTGCATTTACACATATAAATTGCATAAGTAAATCAAAAATACAAATACAAACTTTTGCATCTTCTTTTCCATTCATTTTTTTATACATATGTATTTAAGGAAAGTGGTATATTAGTAGACAACCCTGATGAGGCTTTAATCCTAAGTAGGTCTTGTATCTTACACCCCTGGTTAATAATATATACTCACTTATGCCTTTCATACATTGATGTGTGCAAAAATTGGATAAGAAACCCTTTTCTACTTAATGAAAATCATGCATCATAAGCATTCAAATTTTCTTAAGTAACTCACTTAGCATTCATCATAAAGTGTGCTAAACATTTCAATTTGTATGTATAGATATGCTTAGGATTCATTCATATGCATGTTACATATGTTGGGAAAGAAATGAAGTGATGTATATTTTGTAAATTTAATTCACTTTACTTAATCTTAAAATGCCTTTCTTTTGAATAGGTTTGTTTAGAGTTCATTTAAACACAGATTAATTAAAACACATAATAAAATATTCACTAAACAAAAACATGAATCCACTTTAGAAATTACTTAGGTTAGGGAAGGAAAGAGAAGTTCTCTTCTCTTTCCTCTTTACAAACTTAGTAATTAATTATAGGATTCACATGAACCTAATCAAAACACAAAATAAAATCAACCCAAAATATCTAAATAACTTAAATGAAACCCTCCTTCAAGTCAAACATTCTTTACACTTAGAAATCTCTAAATTAAAGCCATAGCTAAGCATACCACACAAACCTCTAAGGCACACACATTAGACTAAGTCACCACTTCTAGCTTTAGGTTAGGGCGGTGCATGGTTTGATGTTTGCTTTTATTTTGTGATGTAATATTTTAGACTTGATGTTAGGTGTATGTAATGAATGGTAGGATGATTTAGTCTAATCATTGTCTCTGGGATTGTTTAAGGCTATAATAAATAAAAATATAAATGCTTTTGTTGTGTGTGATTATACCCCTAAGCATAATCCCCGTGGACTTAGTCACCCATGTGTGGTGTTAAGTCCAATATACATGCTTGGATTTGTATGGTTTGTTTTAGCTAATCTATTTTGTGTGTTAGTTAGATTTATTTTTCCTTTTCATATAATTTTGCAATTAGATTTTGGAATGATTATGAGGGATTAGATGAAAGATCTCATCTTATGTACCATGTGAAGCCTTGGAGCATCCACCTCCAACCATCCAAAAGAAGGAACCAAAGAAGAAGAAGAAAAGAAGAAGAAAGAAGAAAGAAGAATGAAGAAATGAAGCTTGAAGACCCCATAACAATGAATTCTTTGCTTAATTGTATTAATTCATTTGTAATCCGGTTGTATAAGGGTAGAGCTCGCTACCAATTTATTTTCGGTTTGATGGTACCACAAATGGCCTCTTATTCTTTTATTAGCTTTATAAATTGATTGATGATTTGTTTAGGTGCATTAAGATGGTATCCTAGTTTCTTCCTTGCTTTGTATGGCCTAGATGATGATTAGGCTCTTAGAAAAATAAATTTTTTCTACCAAATTAATCAACTCAAAATTAAAATAAATAACTCATAACCTCATTTAAATCTTAGTTAAAATTAAGATAAAAGAATTAACAACCCCTTAGCTGGATGAGTATTTCTTTTATAACATCATGCACAAAAGTATCTTGTTGATTGGAGGGCTTCCACCTTTGCTAGAGAAACTTGGTTTGACCTTTGAGAACCATGGTGGAAACACACCTCCTCCCTTCTTGTTGATTTTGGATTATAATCTTACTTCTCATGCATTAAGCATATGAATCCTATAAGCCTGAGTCAAAATGATTATCTAAAAATGAAAATAAAAAATATAATATGAATTGCATTAGATCTAAGTCATTACTCAGGAGTTTAAGGACTTAGTCTCTTTCTAAATGAATAATAACCTAGTTATCTTGCATAAAAGATAAGACTTGCCTACATGAATTTAAAAGAATTAACAACCCCAGGTGGTTGTAAGTCCAAGCAGTTGGGTGGTTTGTCCTCTCTTGTGGAGGCAAACCAAATACCCATTTTTGCCTTAGATTTAGGTTGTGCTTTGGCCTCGCCAAAGCTCCTTAAATTTAGGTTATGAGATTGTTTCTCCCATTTGTGGGTCATAAGTATAAATTCTCACCTCCTAGGCATTTCCATAATCTTGTGTTGTGGAATTATAAGCCTAAATTTTGATAAAAAAATTCAACTCAAACAAATTAATCAATTTCAAAATGTAAATCCCAACCATAGATAGTTTGAGATGCTCGCAGTTTCCTAGCATTGAGCATCTCCTACTTATCTTCATTTGGCTTTAATAATAACTCTCTCTCTTGATCAATCCATTTGATCTTCAAAATAAACCAATTGATAATCCTACCTATTGAAATCTTTGGAGACAATGATCATTTACCTTAATCGAGTATTCCTAAGGAATCTCCTTTAGATGTAATTAATTATGGGGCTTGCCCCATGTGGAACTTAATGAACCTTTAAAATAAACCTACTTTACTTTTCCATGTAAAGTAGGGAAGAATCGGTACATATGCACATTGTCCTGGGAGTCCTTATTGTGATTAGTCCATTGTAGGTGTGACTTCTATCTCTCGAGATAGTATACCTCTTCTCAATGTCATACCCAGTCACCTTAATAAGAATATCTGTAGATCTCCATGGCATCCCAATAATGCATATTTTATATGTTTCTATTTTCATTTATCCTCTAAAAAAGATGGAAGTGAATGTATAAAAATTTTCACCATAGATTTTTCTTGACTCATTGGGATGGTTCTCTCTCCATCTTTGTTAAATGATTGTTGTTCTAAGTATCGATAATGGTTTGTTTTGTATGAACCCAAGACTATCTTTCTTTTCGCTGACACTTAGCTTATTTCATCCTTAAGTTAAGCTAGCCAACATCTTTAGGTTTTAGGACCTCACCGGTTGGTCTTAAAACCTGTTGTTCTCCAATGTGTAAAAAATAAAAACATCTAATAAAAGAAAATATTTAAAGACCTCCTTATCATTTTATGATAAGGAAAGGTTCATTCTAAAATAATAAAGACAAAATAAATTTTTCATAAAATCTGCTTTTTTCAAAAGCACTCTTTAAAAAATGCTCATAATAAAATATTTTCCACAAATATTTTCCTAAATCACCTTCATCTAACAATTCTCATAATTGTTACATGTAGGAATCTTCAAAAAAAAAAAGAAAAAAAAAGAAACCAACATTCTTTTCCAAAAGCACAAATGAACATCTTCCCTCAATTCATTTTGATGAAGATTTCATTTTGAATAATTAAATGAACAATCATCTTTCCAAAAAAATCAAAATCAAAAATCAAAAATAAAACTTTCAAAAGCCTTCCATTTAATATACCCACATTTATTGAATGGAGGTTTCATTCCCAAATAAAAATAACATAACTTGGAAATCCCACTTAAACATATTCCATATATGATTAAGTTGGAATTCCCTCTTTCAAAAAGCAATAATCACACACAAAACAAAATTTTCACATTTCAAAATAGATTGACTTCCATTCCACATACCCAAATTTGTTTGATGGAAAGTCTTCTTTCAAAACCAAACTTAACAATCATATTTTCCAAAACACATTTGAATTTCATTTAGCACTTTTTGCTAAGTGAAGTCTCCAAACTAAAAAATCAAAATTTTCAAAACACATTTGAACTTCATTTTAGTACATATTTGCTAAAGTGAAGTCTCCACTTTAAAATGAAATTTCAAACACATTTAGAACGTCATTTAGTACATTTGCTAAAATGAAATCTCCACTTCAAAGCAAAATTTGAAACACATTTGAACTTCATTCTAGCATACCTCATTTGCTAAAGTGAAGTCCCTTTAAAATCCAAAGAACAAAAATTTGAAACACCTTTGAAATTTCATTTAGCATACTCAAATTTGCTAAGTGAAATTTTCATTTCACAAAATTCTAAAAGAAAACACTTTTGAACTTCATCTTAGATACCAAATTTGCTAGTGAAGCCTCATTTTCAAAACAAACCAAAACACAAAAAAATTTGTAGATATCTTTCTTTTGAATTTCATTTAGCATACTCAAATTTACTAAATAAAATTTCCATTTCACAAAAAAATTAAATGGAACTCATTTTAGCATACCATATTTACTAAAGTGAAGTCTCCACTTTCAATAAAAAATCAAAAAAAAAAAAAAAGAACACATTAGATTCTTAGCATTTAAATTTGCTAAGGATCCCACTTTTTCAAAAAAAAAATAAATCAAAATCAAATGAAACACATCATAATTCCCTTAGCATACTTAAATTTGTTAAGGACCCTACTTTTCAAAAATCAAAATCAAAATAAACACTTTAGGATTTTCTTAGCATACTCAAATTTGCTAAGAATCCTATTTTCAAAAAAAAAACAAAAAAACACACTTGTTCTTCATTTAGCATACCCAAATTTGCTGAAGTGAGAATTCCAATTTTCAAAATCACAAATGAAAAAGCAAACAAATCAAAAAGAAATAATTTTTTCACACTTAGCATACCCAAATTTGCTAAGTGAGTGGATTCCAAAATATCAAATAAAAAATAAAAGCAAATTGACCCTTACTTTAACATATTCAAATTTGTTAAAGAAAAGGGTCCTCAATTCAAAATCCAATTTCAAACATGAACTTATGGAAACATCTTTCTAAAAAATACTTGAACCCATTTTCAACATACCCAAATTTGTTTAAATTGGATTCATGTTCAAAAATTCCTCTTTCCAATCAAATCTCTAAATCTTCTCAAAATCCATTTGAACCCCACTTAACACTTCCAAGATGTTGGATGTGGGTTCAAAATTTAAATTCAAATTCAAATTTTAACAAAACAAAAATTTGATACAAGTTCGCTTTCAACAGATTCTCAAAGATAAGTCATACCATGCCTACAACTCGCTTAAGTTTTCATTGACTATAATGGCACTCACGTAAGTATGTCTTTACTTTCCCCATGGAATGACTTCCTTGGATCAATCTCCCCACTGATCGACCCACCTCATCCATTTTGGTGAGGTTTAGGGGTGAGGATTACATGAGGGCACTCCCTTATAACCGCAATGACAGGGCGTAAGCCGGTCATTTAGATTGATTTTCCATCAGACTTTGATATCCCCTCACTAAAGAGGAAAGCGGATAGTTTCTCAATAGTGCACAAGATTTAATCAACAGCCTAGTGCCCCAATTTCTCTGTGCCCTAGAAGGGCTAGCACCACTATTAGTCTGTGGTAAGGCTCCTCATCTGAGATTTCCCCCACTTTGAGGTCTTTCTACCCCACTCACCCCACCAAGACTTAGAGAGGAACAAATTGCATGAGCTACCACAACGCCATGAGATGGAGGCCACCCATATGCTATGAGAGTTTCATTTTGACTTTGGTTACAAAGAACCCATTTCAACCTCTCTGGTCTGATGAGAGGATGCTGAGGATCCATACTTCACCTCCAGAAGTTTAGTACCACCTCATTGCAGAGTAGGAGGTCATGCCGGCCTCGCTCGCCTCTATGCCAGTTGGTAGAGCTTACGGACATTCTGAGTCCAGAGCTCAATTTGACTTAAGATTTGTTATCTCCCATAGCGTGGGGAAGTATCTATGGAAGGAGTGGGCTAGGGAGGCCCACACTATAGCAATCACTAGCAGAGAGGAGAGGTTTAGTCATCGCTGAGCTCGTGATTTCATTGATTTTCGCTAAGCACTACTCATGCCATACAAACAATATTTTCCTTACTGGGATGACCCATCATATGATGAGGGTCTCTATTCCGAGAGAGTCGGTGGTGTCTCTACCACACCGCTCTATACCTCGTCCACCATCACCCATTCATGTTGGAGCATCTCCAGTTCTATCAAAGGCCATGAAGGCCACATCCGGGGAGAAGTAGACACCATTGGTGATCCAGCTATGGCTAAAGGATCTATCCACACTTATGGTGAGGTGAGCCTCTCCGACTTTTTTCCCCAAGGGGGAAGGAATGACACAAGCATGGTCATCCCTTCACCAACACCAACAGTAGGACATATAGATGGCACATTACAGAGGGAAGATGAAGCTAGTTGCACCCATGATAGTAGAACCTTTAGGAGTGTCACCCCTCTGAGTCAATGACGAGTGTCTCTTCTATGAGTACACCATAGGATTGATTCTCCAGAGAGGTCTGGTGCCTCTCATGACAATGATCACATCACCCAAAAATCATTTGCACCCATTCGATTGATCATTCTCTGAGGACATAGTGGCACATTATCTTATAAAAAAAGAAAGAAATTGGGGTATGATTGATCAGAGGAGAAGACGCTTTGATCCCAAAAGATGATTTATTTGGAGACTTAGGGTGCATGGTAGATACCAGGATCCCCTTTAGAGAGTAAGAAGCTATGGAAGGTGATGAGGTAGAAGATAACCCACTCATCAACACCTCCTAGCATAATTTAAATAAAAAGATGAAAAGATAGATATGATGGTGAGGTACTTAGGGCTTGTAGTAGAGCCTACTAAACAAGCACCATTTATCCTACCATAATCGAGACCAAAAGTTAGTGCATGTCTTGACCCACCAAGACCTTACCTCCCATCGAAAGTAACAAGCAAGCATGTATAGAAAGGTAGTACCTCCATACAGAAAGAGATATAAAAAGTCATGGTTGAGCAAAGGAAGATGGCTCAAGCTGGGAGGATCATCGATTCAAAGAGTAGGCACCTAGAAATTTGATAATCCAATATCCCAAGGGTTTTGTGCCACCTTTCATCAAAAGTTTTGATGGCGAGAAACCCTGAAGACATCACCCATTTCGAAGTTGTTGCAATATGCTGGGTGACACTTTCTTTTCGCTTCTTTAGAGCCTAGCAGGATACTTTTGAGGTATGTTGAACTTCCAATAGTTTAGTAAAGATATTTGCCGGTTAGCAACTCTCATCAAGAGATTTGTTGAGCTCAAGAAAAGGTTACTGGTGATCCCTTTTAGAACAACAACACCTGTGTGAGTTTCTTGTTGACTACATTCTGATGGCATAACTGAGTATGAAATGAAAACCACAATTGCTGAATAACATGCCATCAGATTTTTTAAAGAATATTCCGCCATGCTTAGGGGTTTCACTATCAAAACTTTGAGAAGCTAATCAACATGCTAGTCTACAAGGAAGGAGAGGCCAAACAGTCCTTTTCAAGATCACTGCCAAAGCCAAAGCCATAAAAGTCTAAAGATAGTGATGTGGTAGGGGAAGCAACCACCAGATCACAAGAGACCATGACCTTAGCAAACCTTAAACCTCCTCTACCACCACCGAGGGCTACCAGCCTCCACATAGCCTCCATGGCACACGCTCTCCTCAACACATCACCAATAGCAAGATACATATACCGCGCCAGTAGTATGGTCCACCTACTTTTAGAAACAAGCCTTATTCATTTAAGAGGGAGGTTTAGAAAGATCTTTAAGAACCTCTTAAAGAAGCTTGATTTTAGCTACGAACCTAGAATGAGAAAGTAGGCAAAAGCCATGATCCTAACTTTTGCCCCTACCACCATGCTAGGTCATTTTGGAAGATTGCTTCACTTTTGGCTTGAACATAGCTTCAAGACTGCTATAGTTATCTCCAAGGAATACCTTATGGAATAACCATCCATCCAAGATAATCCTTGGGGATACTTGATCCTTCCAAAACTAAAGAAGGTTGGGATATCTTTATCCAAACCTCTAAAAGATATTCAAGATCAAAACTTTCCTTCCGTGACCAAATCAAATCTCCAACTCAAGGAAAGGGGGAGTAGAGAGAGAATAGGATAGTTCAAGGAACCAACCAGCCTCTAGTCTACCATTGCAGCCACCACATCAGAGACTTCCTCCTATTTTAGCTATTCTACTTCTTCTAGTAGAACTTTATATAATGGGATAAGGGCATCAAATCCCTTACCCTTTTACTTTACCTGATTTATACTTTGTACCTCCTGTCAAATCCAAGAAATTGAGGAATAAAGCTTGTTTGAATTACATCTGTGTCACTTCCAATGGGTTGTCTACTTCTATTCCTAATGATAACTCTTCAAGTCAAAATAACCATAATAATTCTGATCTCCTTGATTCGAGTTGACTTCTACTCTAAATACCATTTCCTCGAGATAGACTTGGAATCATCCAATTTTGTGAGTCCCATAGGAGAAGTTGGAAGTGAGCTTGATGTGTAGGTAGAACCTTCCATTACCCTACCACAAGAGATCACCAAAGTCAACCTCCATAGTGGCAAGGTTCTACCTCCTATGGCAGTACCTCAAGATAGAGGTAAACAAGTCATTTGTACAGAGGATCAAGAAGCCCCTCCATAGAATGCTCCACCCTTGATTTTGTGAGGATCAAGGTGGATTACAAAGAAGCCCACCACGCTCATAAATGAAGACCTTCTTCTGGGACTGAAGCATAACCATCCCCCCATAATTGACAGATAGATGTGAAGTCAATCCAAGATGGTGAACATTATAGAATAAAGACTCTTGCTTATTTGAGGATTGACATCTCACGGAGATATGATGTTGAGAGGATTCAAAACAAGGTGAGAGGGCTTTAGGTTCTAGTGTACAAAGATAGGTGAAAGAAGCCAAGTTTTACATAAATTATTTGAATACTTCATTCACTACTTTATGGTGGATACATCACAAGATAATTCCATCCTCCCTCCATCGCATCAAGTCGAAAGGATGATTGAATACCATGTCAATGGAGATGAAAATCATTTTCGCTAGAGAGGTTGAGATTTATGAGGATGCTACTATCTTCCTCAAAACACTTTCATGAGCTTAGACAAAATTCAAACACAAAAGAAAAAGAAAATCAAGAAAAGGAAGAGCAAAAGAAAAAGAAAAGAAAAATGAAAATCCAAGTGAACAAGAAAGGGGAATTGAAGAAGAAATAGAGCAGCATATCACATTCCACCCACAATTCATTCCATCATATGGGTAGGATGACTCAACCTCCAAGAGGCGAGGCTATAGAGCTTAGTGGAGGACCCTGGCTGCCCAAGCCAATGGGTTATGTTCCAGTCAGAGTCCCCTACACATAGACTTGGAATCTAGCTCAGGATGAGTATAATGTGATTAGCATACTAGCCAACCTCGGTTCCATTGGAGGTAACTTTGATCAGATAGGATGAAGATCGGCCTCACAAAAGCAAAGTATTCAAATCAAGTTTATGTGAGACTATTAGGCAAAGAAGGGAACCTTAGCTCTAACACTTTAATCTCAAAGTTGAAGGTTTAAGCCCCAAGTCTCAAAGATGAAGTTAAAGAGATTCTTTTGGGATCATCATCCTCAAGTGGTTGATGTAGAACTTGAGGAGGATTCATTTAAAGAAATAATAGAATTATTGCTTGACTTTACTCCTTGAGTTCATAATATGAAAGGTTTGGTTCCTCATACATGGTCCAAGCACAGTCGAGTATTTTGAAAAGCTATGGAATAATACAAGTGGGAAGCACAATCAAGAGCGACTAGGATCTATAGGGTCCAATTGATCATAATTATGCTTGGTTACCAATCATTTGAGTCTACATTTTTTTTACCCTTGCTCCTTTTGGTGGCTAAGCACTAGATTGATACTTCAAATATATCAATTTAATCATTTATGATGTTTTTAATTAATGGATTTTATGGAATTTGAAATCGATCATTTGATTATTCCATATTTAACCCATTATGGCTTAAGTAAATTTGGTTGAATTGAATTGAGTCAAATGACTTTTTGGCTCAACTGTAATGTATTTATCTTTGAATTATGTTAATCTAAGCATTTGTGATGCATTGGATTAAATAATTTCACTTATTTAGAGTTTAAAACCCATTTTAGCCTAACTGGTCATAATGGGTTAAAAAATAATTAGGTTAAATGACCATATTAACTACCTAAGTCAATAAGGATTTATGATTAATATGTTGACCTCTTTTAGAATGAGCTCAACCCCATCTTAGACATAGGACCTCTTATAATTTTAAGAGTTCTTAGTCTTAAGACACATCTAGTGTTAGGTGGACACTCAACCTAGCCCCAAAGACTTAGAAGAGTTAGCCATATGAATAGGTCATGCCTTGGGTGTTAAAATTTGTCTACCCTATAAAACCACATTTCACTTCCCCCCTTCAAGTCAAACTTAAATAAATTCTAACTTAATTGATTTTATCCAAACTCAAATCAATTCCAAATGATTGAAATCTATGATTGAAACAAATGATTGAAGCTTATGATTGAAATTCCAAGTTCAAAATATTTCCTAAGTCCTTTGATTCCTTCTCATGAACTTGGCTCAAATCAAATCTAAATCAATTCAAATTCAAGAAACTTTCTCACAACCATTTATATTCTCATTTATATTCACATATATAAATGAAATATAAATTCAAATCAATCAAACTAAGCCTAAAAATCAAATCCAAATTCTAAAAATCTTTCCTAAGTCCTTTCTCTTATGGACTTAGCCTAAATCAATTTTCAAATCAAGTTCAAATTGATTTTCTTCATGATTCAATCATTTCAATCATGAATCCAAATATAAACATAAAAATTAAATCATCAAATCAAAATCAATTCAAAATCAAACTCAAATTCAATCAAAATTCAACCTAAGCCTTTCAAGTCAAATTTGAACTTAGTCAATTTCAAATCAAGCCAAAGTCTTGATTTTTCTTCATGATTCAATCAATCCTACAATCATGAATCCAAATATAAATACAAACTTCAATCACTTAACCAAAACTCAATTCAAAAATCAAACCCAACTCAAACTCATGTTCACCCTTTGAACTTGAAATTATCAAATGAATCAAAACCCATTTGACTTCAAACCACTTGCAAATGGATTTATATTTCAATCATAAGTCCATATGTGAGTTCAATCAAACTCAAATCAAGCTTTGACCAAGCCATTTGACCCACTTAGGCTCACTTGACCCAAAGTGACCTAAAGTACCCTTATGAGCCAAATTCTAATCCTAACCAAATTGGATTGAACTAAGCACCTAAGCCTCTCATCATGATCAACAATCATCATGAGATGATCAATCACTCAAATTGGGTCAAACCAAGTCAAACCTAAGAGTTGACCAAGTCAACACTTAGCCAAAATTAAACCAACATAGCCAAAACCCACCATAGGCCAAATTGATTGAAACCATTGATCAAGACCAAGTCATGACCAATGTTTGAACTGTTCAAGTCAACATTTAAGCCTAACCTAACCCAATTGGTCACTTGACCCAAGTTGACCCAACTTGACCAAAAAAAAAGTCAAAATGTGTCAAAACTTGATCTAAGCCAAATTGATTGAAACCAATGGGTCAAGTTCATTCCAAAATGATTGTTGAACTTGACCAAAGCCTCCAACTAGACCCAACCTAGCTCAATTGACCATGAACCCAACTTGACCTAAAAGGTCATATTGAGCCAAAATCAAATTAAAACCAAAATTGATTGGAAACAAAGATACCAATCCATTTCATATGACCAATGAAACCTAACCCCATGACCTAACCCAAATAGGTCAAATCAAATTGGTCAACTTGACCCATTTGACCTAAATGAACTCAATTGAACCAAAACCAAATATAAACCAAATTGAATCAAAATAAAGCCACCAAAACATTTCAAATGGTCATATGAACTTGACCCAACCCTTGGTTTGACCCAATTTGACCAATTGGTCAACTTGACTCAAGTTGACCCATTTTGATTTAAATGGGTCAACATGAGCCAAATAACATCAAACCAACTCCAAATTCAGTGAAACTTGGCCTAAACCATTTTTTAATCATACCAAACATATTCAAATTGAAATCAAGCCAAATGACCATTTTACCCTAGGATAAATTTTGGCCAAATTCATGGAATTTGGTCAAATCCTTTCAACCACTTGACCCTCTTAGTGGACCAAGTGGACACTAGTGAGTGTGCACCTAACCCATTATTGGGTCAGCCCAACCCAACCCAAGGTCAAAATCAACCACCTCTTCAAATTGAGCACATGGAAATCCTCCCACTCATTAAACACATGGCAACTTTCCCACTACCTCCCTCTGGCCAAAACAACCCATGTGAAAGCCCCTAACAGCCTAATAACCCATTGATAGGTGTTGGATCAAAATGGTAAGAGAAGGCTCATCCGATTGCTCAGGGGAGATATACTCCCAATTTCCCCTTGAATTTCATTCATAGTCAATCATTGAACTTAGGAGAGAGGAGCCAGCCATGTGATCCCAAGCTTCCTAGAAATTGAATTTTCCATTTCTCCATTTATTGATTTTCAAAAAATATAGGGAGCTCCACTGAAATCCAACTTACATACCCAATACTCAAGCCAATTCCTCCTTCAAGCCAGAACAAATTGAACTCACCCCAACCTTCTTTCCAAGTCCAAAGGCAAGGGAGGTGCTACTCAACCAGACCCATCTTGAAGTTGGCCCTAGAAGATCCATCCAATTTTAAGGCCTCAAAACTTTAACAAAGCTTCATCCCCACTGAAGAAGTTTCTCAAGAATCGAGCACTGATAGCCTCATGAGGTGCCATGAACCGAGCTCAATTTAGTTTTGTGTCCAGAAGTAAAGTTTTATCCCATGAGAAACTAGCCATTGGATGTGATCTTTGCATGATGATGGTGTGGGTAAGTTTGATCAATTCGAGCTCAATTGAGCTTGATCATGCCATGGAAGATGGATGGTCCCGATCTCAGGATGATCCCATGTGTTTTGGATGGACGATCTTGATTAAACCCACATAGATCCACATTTTAATCTTTTAGAACCACGAATTTAACCTAAATCATCTGATCCCTTTTGGACAGACAGGGAGAATGCACATAGCACTGCCACTGATGCAGCACCTCGATGTGACAACATAAATAGTGAATCCCATGGTGCCACGTGGAAAGCGCACGCCGCATCAGCCTCCATGTGGCGTCGATGAAATTAGATTTATAATTAGAGATTTAAATTACCTAATTAATCAAGGAAACTTCAAATATTCATATCTAAGTGTAGAAAATCAGAAAAAAATGAAATAAATTGCATATGAAAGATAATTGAATGAATATTATAAAATTGATTTTGATGGATTTGAATAGTGTTATTTTGATTTGGGTTTATTAGATTTTATTTTGCTAATTACTCTTAATTACCCCATGATCAATTCCAAACTTCTGTATAATTAGTGGGATGACTTCTACCTCCCCTAATTTTCTTGGGATTTATTGATGGTTTAATTAGAGGAATTGTTAATTCTAATTACCCTCTTAATGTAAGCTTAATTAAGTGTGTAATTAGTGGTTTAACCTTGATTGAGTTAAAAGTGAATAGAGGTTTAGAAAATAATTTTGGGATATTTTTCTTAAGCTATTCCTTAAACCTTTTTCTTCCTTAATCTAAACTTAATTAAGATTAATTCATTCTACCCAATTAATTTGATAAAATTCTAAAATCTTCTAGAACTTAATTAATTCATCTTGGGTATGTGCTTAGGTGTTCAATAACCTAAGTACATTAAGGAAATCAAAATCCAACTCACATGTGTGAGAGGAGTTATGAAAGTACTTAAATTAAGCCCTTTAGTTGAATTAATCATTAATCATGAGCCAATTTGCATTAGGCCCATTTTCTTTCCTAGGTGCATTGCTGATTTAAATTCCTTGTGAGGTTTTATGTCATATCATTGACTTATAATTATTTGATTAAATATGCTAAGGTGGAATGGATAAGGGGTAATTAACACACTTAATTCACACCTTAACCTAAGTAAAATATAAAAATCACCTAATAATCCTAAGAACAAACTAAATTAGCTCACACATGAGGGAAAATGGGTTAGGATCAACAAACATTCTTTCACATTTCCTAAATCAAACATAAAGCAAATTCAAAACAAAAATCACATTAAATAAACTTTGATTAACTTTAAATTCTCTTATTTCATAGATTTTTAGAATTAATTAGGTGAATGAATTTACATTGCTTTCATCACTTTATTTCTTTCCTAACATGCTAAATGTGTATGAATATGAATTCATGCATTCATACTTTTTTAAAATCAAATTAAAATGAAATGTTTCTTTATGTCAAATTGCATGTTTTGGCTAAAGTAAAAAAATATGAATGCTATTATCACTATTAAATCAAAACTATTTTCAAATCTATAAATCAAACATCAAAATTGAAAGTGTATGCTACTTATAATTATTTATAAGCTTGCATGTGAGATATAAATATGAAGATGTGCATAGTGTGGCTTTTCCTTCTTTTCTTTTAGCATAGTTGAATAGATTTGGCAAAGTGTATAGTTCATTTGAAAAGAACACAACACTTGCCTAACCCCATTCATATCCATTCCTATGCTATTACCTAAGAAGGACATCCATACTTGTACATATAAATTACATAAATAACATAAACAAACAAATACAAACTTTTTGCATCTTTCATTTTTCCATTCATTTATTTTGTACATGTGTTTATATTTAAGGAAAGTGGTATATTAGTCTGAACAACCTTGGGGTTGTGAGGCTTTAAGTAGCCTTAAGTAGGTCTTGTACCTTACACCCATGGTGCTAACAATGATGCCATACTCACTTATGCCTTTCATACATACACATTTTCATGTGAATAATGGATAAAAGAAACCCCTCTTTTCTACTTAATGAAAATCATGCATCATAAAGCATTCCAATTTTCTTAAGTAACATTTCTTAGCATTCATCATAAAGTGTGCTAAACATTTCATTTGTATGTATAGATATGCTTAGATTCATTCATATGCATGTTATACATGTTGGGAAAGAAATGGATGTGTGTTTTGTGATATTAATTCTTTACTTAATCTTAAAATGCCTTTCTTTTGAATAGGTTTGTTTAGTTGATCTAAACTTAGGATTAATTAAAACACATAATAAAACATTCACTAAACAAAATAAAAACATGAATTTACTCTTAGAAATTACTTAGGTAGGGAAGGAAAGAGAAGTTCTCTTCTCTTTTCCCTCTTTACAACTTAGTAATTAAGTAGGTTTATTTAAACAAAACAAAAATCATCAAATAAAATTAACCCAAAACAACTAAACAATTTGAATGAAACCACCCTCTAAGTTGAACATTTTCATACTTAGAAATCTAAACCTTAAAGCTAGCTAAGCATACCACACAAACCTTAAAGCACACATTAAAGTTAAGTCTATTTTAGGTTAGGTTAATGCATGGTTTGATGTTTGCTTTTGTTTTTGATGTATTATTTTCTACTGATGTTAGGGTATATGTGCATAGAATGAATGGTAGAATGATTTAGTCTAATCATTATTTTCTGTAAAGGATTGTGCTTAAGGGACATTATAATAAAAATATATCTACTTTTGTTATGCAGGTGCTTATACCCCTAAGCATAATCCAATATGCCAGGTGGACTTGGTTACCCATGTGTGGGTATACATGCTTTGGATTTGTATGGTTTGTTTAGCTAATCTCTATTTTGGAGGTGTTAGGTAGATTTACTTTTCCATTTCATGTAATTTTGTAAGTAAGATTTTGGAATGATTGTTAGGGGGATTAGGTTGAGCATTGGTCATAAGATCTCATCTTATGTACCATGTGTAGCCTTTGAAGCATCCACATTGCAACCGTCCAAACAAAGGAACCAAAGAAGAAAGAAGAAATGAAGAAATGAAGACCCACATAACATGAATTTCCTTGATTGTAATTAATTCATTTGTAATTCGGGTTGTATAAGGGTAGAGCTCGACTACCCAAATTTTTTTTTTGAGTGGTGGAGCCCCACATAAATGGCCTTTTATTCTTTTTTGTTAGCTTTATAAATGTTTGATATTTTGTTTAGCTTGTGCATTAAGATGACAACCTTTTCCTAGTTTCTTCCTTGTTTGATGTATGGCCTGATGATGATTAGCTCTTAGAAAAATAAATCTTCTACCAAATTAAACAACTCAAAATTAAAATAAATAACTCATAACCTCACTAAAGCTAAGTTAAAAATCAAGATAAAAGAATTAGCAACCGCTTAGCTAAATGAGTTTATAATATCATGCATAAAAGCATATTGTTTTACTCTTGATTGGAGGGCTTCCGCCTTTGCTAGAGAACTTGGCTTGACCTTTGAGAGCCATGGTGGAAATACACCTCCTCTCAGATTTTGGCCCATAATCTTATTTCTCATGCATTAGCATATGAATCCTAAGCTGAGTCAAATGATTGTCCAAAATAAAAATAAAATGTAATATGATTTTATTAGATTTAAGTCATTTTTCATGCCCTACATGATCTAGTCTCTTAGGGAGTGAGTTTAAGGACTTAGTCTCTTTCTAAATAAATAACAGCTGAACTATCTTGCATAAAGCATATGACTTGCCTACATGAATTTAAAATCATAGAATGAGTTAGTTGGCACCACCCCTGTGGTTGTAAGTCCAGTGGTTTATCCTCTTATGGAGGTAAACCAAATACCCATTTTGCCTTAGATTTAGGTCATGCTTTTGGCCCTCACCAAAGCTCCCTAGATTTAGGTTAGAGGTTGCTACTTCCCTGGGCCACATAAGCATAAATCCTCACCTCTTAGCATTTCCATGGCCTTGTACCATGGAATTGTAAGCAAATTTCTAATAAAAATTCTCAAACAAATAATTCAATTTCAAAATATAAACCCCAACCATATAGTTTGGGATGCTTACTAGGCTTCCTAGTATCTTAAGCATCCCCTACTTGTTTCATTTGGCTTCATAAGAACTCCTCTCTGATCAATCCCACTTGACTTTCTAAAAATAAACCAATCGATTGATAGTCCTACCTTTTCAAAATCTTTGGAGACAATGATCATTTACCTTAATCGAGAGTATTCCTAAAGAATCTCATTCCTTAGATGTAATTAACTATGGGGCTTGCCCAGGGGAACTTAATGAACCTATTTAAAATAAACTATTTTTACTTTTCATGTAAAGTAGGGAAGAATCTGGTACATTGACCATTGTCCTTAGAGTCCTTATTGAGGTGATTAGTCCATTATAGGGTGGTGACTTCTATCTTTCGAGATAGTACACCTCTCCTCAATGTCATACCTGATCACCCTAATAAGAACATCTATGGATCTACATGGTGTCCAAATGCAAAGAGTATATTTCTATCTTCATTTTATTCACATAGATTGATGATGGAAGCATACTCTTAGAAAATGACTAATAAAAGTTTTCACCATAGATTTTATTGGCAACTTTGCTGGGGATGGTTCCTCTCTCCATCTTTTATAAATGATCGTTGTCTCTAAGTATCGATAGTGGGTTTGTACTTTTGTATGATTCCAAGACTATCTTTCTTTCCATTGGCACTTAGCTTATTTCATCCTTAAGTTAAGCTAGCCAACATCTTTAGTTTTAGGACCTCACCCTGTTGGTCTTAAAACCCCTGTTCTCCAATGGGTGAAAATAAAAATAAAATCTAATAAAAAGAAAATTTTACTTCCTCCTCCTTTTTTATGGTAAGGAAAGGTTCATTCTAAAAAAATAAAGAAAAATAAATCTTCATAAAGTCTCTTTCAAAAGCACTTTTCAAAATACACTTAATAAAATATTTGCACTACATCTAACAATTTTATAATATTATATGTAGAAACATTTCAAAAAAAAAATTAACAATCATAAACTTTCAAAAATAAAAATTTGAAGATCTTTCCATTCAATTCATTCAAATGTTGAATGGATGTTACATTTTTCAAATAAAAAAAAATTACAACTTTGAAATTCCATTCAACATTCCACATGTGTTAAGTTGGATTTTTCATTTTTCAAACAATAAAAAAATAAACTTTCAAAGCACATATGAAACCTCTCCATTCAATATACCATATTTATTGAATGGATGTTTCATTTCAAACAAAATCAAAAATAATTTTTTCAAAGAACATATGAAACCTCCATTCAATATACCCACATTTATTGAATGGATGTTTTCATTTCAAAATCAAAATAAATTTTCAAAAGCATATATGAAACCTCCATTCAATATACCCATATTTATTGAATGGATATTTCATTTCAAACAAAATCAAAATAAATTTTCAAAGCACATATGAAACCTCTATTCAATATACCCACATTTATTGAATGGATGTTTCATTTTCAAACAAAATCAAATTAAATTTTCTAAATGCACATATGAACATCAACATTCAATATACCCAAATTTATTGAATGAAGATTTCATTTCCAAATAAAATGACATTATTTTGAAATCCCACCTAACATATTCCATATATGATTAGGTTGAGATTTCCTCTTTCAAAAATTGATTTCCATCTCACATACCCAAATTTGTTAAATGGAAATCTCTTTTCAAAATCAACAAAAAATAAAATTTCAAAATACATTTGAACTTCATTCTAGCATATCATATTTGCTAAAGTGAAGTCTCCATTCAAAACACAAAATTTGAAACACATTTTTTGGAATTTCAATTAGCATACTAAAATTTGCTAAGTGAAATCTCCATTTCAAAAAAATTAAAACACATTTGAACTTCATTCAGCATACCATATTTGCTAAAGTGAAGTCTCCATTTTCAAAAAAAACAAAATTTGAAACACATTTTGGAATTTCATTTAGCATAATTTCTAAAGTGAAATCTCCATTTCAAAACAAAATCAAAAAACATTTTGAACTTCATTCTAGCATACCATATTTGCTAAAGTGAAGTCTCCATTCAAAAAACAAAACAAATTTGAAAACACATTTTGAATTTCATTTAGCATAAATTTGCTATGAAATCTCTATTTCAAAAAAATCAAAACAAATTGAACTTCATTTTTTAGCATATAATATTTGCTAAAGGTCTCCATTTTCAAAATAAAATCAAAATAAAAAAGAAACACATTAGATTTTAGCATACCCAAATTTGCTTGGATCCTATTTTTCAAAATCAAAATCAAAAGAAACACATTAGGACTCTCTTAGCATACCCAAATTTGCTAAGAATCCTATTTTCAAAATCAAATCAAAATCAAAAGAAACACATTAGGATTTTCTTAGCATACTCAAATTTGCCAAGGATCCTATTTTCAAAAATTTTGAAAACAAAATACACTTGATTCTCATTTAGCATACCCAAATTTGCTAAATGAGGATTCCATTTTTCAAAATCATAAAATGATTCACAAAACAAAAGCAAACAAAGAAAAGAAGAAATTATTTTCAAACACCACTTACCAAATTTGCTAAGTGAACAAATTCCAAATCAAAACAAAATCAATTGACCCTTTATTTTAACATACCCAAATTTGTTAAATGAAAGGGTCCTCAAATCAAAATCAAAATTCAAATATGAACCTATGGAAGCATCATCTTCAAAAATATTTGAACCCATTTTCAACATACCCAAATTTGTTGAAAGTGGATTCTATAAAAAAAATTCTCTTTCCAATCAAATCTCTATTCTAAATCCATTTGAACGACTTAACACTTTCAAGATGTTGAGTATGGGTTCAAATTCCAAATTCAAAATTCAAAATCAACAAGAATCTGATTCAAGTTTATTTTCAACATTGCAGACTCTCATTCAACGATAGTTTCAATCTCAGTTCAATTTTCAATTGATAGAAATGGTAGTGCCCAAGTATGTTTTCACTTTCCCCATGGGATGGACTTGGCCCTAGATCAGGCCAACCTTCCTTGCTCTGACTATGCCCATTTCATGCACTTTGGATGAGGTTTTGAGGGTCGAGGATTACCTGTGAGGGCACTCCCCTCACCGCTATTAGCAGAAGGTGACGGGTCATTCTGATTGACATGCCACTATATTCCCTCACCAAGAGGAAGGCAATGGTGGTGGTTCCTGGGCCGCAGATCAGTCAGTATTTGTGACAAGCACCCTGCCGGTTGCCTAGTGAGGCAAGCCACCATTAGCACTTCCAAGGGGAAGGCTCCCTTGATCCCATGGATTGTCTCCCCTGCTTTTGAGGTTGGGTCTAGCTCCCACCGCCCCTACCAAGACCCAGGAGGAACAAGAACTGCATGATAAAGTACACACCATTAATAGGAGATGGAGGCAGATACATGTCATATTGGAGGTGAGTTGCCCACTTCT